>VFSX01000175.1:0-25000 GCA_016618255.1 Chlamydomonas sp. UWO 241 | reverse complement strand
GTCATGGAGGCTGCCTGAAGACTTTCCAACGCCAGTCACCGGCAGACGAGCGACCCCGAGGATGAGCGCGGTAACGAACGCTGCGATTGGTGAAGCGGATTTACTCTGTGTTGCCTCGGCGGTCGCCACCGCTGAAGCCGTGATGGTAGCCCGCCTCCACGGGCAGCCATCTTGACCAATGTCCAGCATGCATTGACGGGCGCCAGCTCCGCTCGTGGATCAACTCGTCGAGATCGGTGCCGCATGGCGTCCTGCATGGGGGGAGGATAAGGGCCGTCTCCCAGCACGGGCCGCGGCAGTGCCGCGGCTACTCTCCAAGCCATGGCAGCGCCGGGCAAGCCGCTCCTGAAGTGTTCCACCGAGGGGCAGTCTAGCAGGAGCCGGGCCAGTCGTATTTTACCCCGCTCGTCAGCGGCACGGAGATCCTCGTCACCAGCAGCGCCGCATTGCTGGGTCCAGGGCTCGGCGACGAGAACGCGCCTCCGTTAATCCTGTGGTGGGTGGGGGTCAAATATATCCCCATAGGGAAAATTTGACCCCCCTCTTTTGAGTCGCAACCCCAAATCTGCCCTTAATCTGGCGATGCGTGCGTGCGCTGCCGCAGTCCCCGCCTGACCTACCGGTGCTGTGGGACCCCGCTGACGTTGCTGCTCTGCGCTACCCATACCTGGAGGCCAAGGTATGTGTGTGTGCGCGCGTGTGTGTGCGTGTATGTGCATGCGTGTGTGTGTGTGTGTGTGTGTGTGTGTGCGTGCGTGCGTGCGTGTGTCTCTTTCACTCTCTGTGTGTCTCTCTCTCTCTGCTTGTGTGCCCCTCTCTGTGAGTGTGTGTGTTTGTCTCTCTCTGTCAGTGTGTCCCTCTCTGTGTGTGTCTCTCTGCACCTCTCTCACTGTGTGTGCGCGCGTGTGTGTGTGTGCCCTGACGGTGTTTGCCCTGGCTGTGTGTGCCCAGCCTGTGCTGTGGGTCCCCGCTGACGTGGCCGCGCTGCGCCGCCCTACCTGGAGGCCCTGAGCCCAGGGCTGAACAGTGCTGCCTGGATCAAGGCTCTAGCTAGGTTCAGGATGGGGCTCCCTGGGCTGCAGATAGAGCGGGGGCGCCACGCCGTGGCGGGACAGAGGCAGCGGCGCAGCCAGCGGGCGTGCTGCCGATGCGATGGGCTGGAGGATGAGGCACACATGGTGTTTGAGTGCCCTGCCTATGAAGAGGCACGGGTGCGGGCCCACAACCTGTTGTGGTGCATCTCTCGCCCCGAGGAGGCCGATTTATATGCGCGGGTACGGGAGTTTATGAATCCTCGGCCAGGCCAGGAGAACACCAGGTTCTGGCACGAGATGGCGGACTGCATTGTCGCCTGCTTTGAGACATGCACCGCATGCACAGCAATTGTGATGGCAGATGGCATGCTAGGGGTATACTTTTCACAGCTGCCGGCCTCTTTCCTAGGATCTAATGCGCCATCACAGGCGTCCGTCAGACTGTAAAACCGACCACACCATACGCACACACGCGCGCACACACACAAAACACACACACACACGCACACGCACACACACACACCAACAGACCCCCCCTCTTCCTTTCAGATCGCGTCCGAGCGCACCGACACACACACACACTCACACACCTTCAGATATCGTCAGAGTTCACCGAGTGGAGCGCGACGGCCGACTCCGGCACGCACATACATACACACATGCACACACACACACACACACACACACACACACTTGAGATCGCGTCCGAGTTCACCGAGTGGAGCGCGACGGCCGACTCTGGCACACACATACATACACACATGCACACAGACACACACGCGCGCACACACACACACTTTTCAGATCGCGTCCGAGTTCACCGAGTGGAGCGCGACGGCCGACTCTGGCACACACACACACACACACACTTCAGATCGCGTCCGAGCGCACCGAGTGGAGCGCGACAACAAACTCTGGAACACACACACACACACACACACACACGCACACTTCAAATCGCGTCCGAGCGCACCGAGTGGAGCGCGACGGCCGACTCTGGCACACACATACATACACACATGCACACACACACACACACACACACACACGCGCACACACGCACACGCACGCACACACACACACACACTTCAGATCGCGTCCGAGCGCACCGAGTGGAACGCGATGGCCGACTCTGGCACACACATACACACACACATACACACACACACACGCACACACACACACACACACCTTCAGGTCGCGTCAGAGTGCACCGAGTGGAGCGCGAGCCGACTCTGGCACACACATACACACACACACACGCGCGCGCACACACACACTTACACACTTCAGATCGCATCCGAGCGTACCGAGTGGAACGCGATGGCCGACTCTGGCCGCGACTCTGGCGCACAGGTGATGATGATGGTGGTTTTTACAGTCGTGTGTGACGCACCTACCGGCAGCGTATTCGACTACAGACGGGTGCCTGGCTACAAGTGGTGGGAGGCTAGTGGGTCGGGGCTGGACCTAGACAGGGCACAGGTAGGAGGAGGGGGGTAAATTCTTCAAGCGGAAAATTCTATAATCTTGGGATGCAGGATCTTCTCACAGCCGCCATGCTGCGTACACGCACCCCTCCTTCTAGACTCGAGTTGGCCATGGTATGGGGCAGCTCTACCCCGGGTCCCAGCCCTAGCGGCCCTCCCCTCTAGCCGGGGCAGGGCTTGGCAATTCGTACCTTTCATACACACCTCTTAGGCCCACCACTTCGTACTAGATCAGAGAGCCCGCCGTTGCTTCCGGGCAACCCCAAACACCCTGAAAACCCTCGGTGTAAGCCCTAGTTTCCTCCTGGGTGTTATTTTACGGTTGAGGGTGGGTTACGGCATGGTGCCTGGCATGGTGCTGAGGGATGTGTTTTGTTCACCGGCTGGGTGTACGCAAACACACACACACAAACACACGCACACACACACACACACTCACACACACGCACACACACACACGCACACACACACACGCACACACACACGCACACACACACACACACACTCTCAGGCCGCGTTTGGTCTGCTTGACTCACTTGGCATCAGGCGCGAGCGCTTCCTGTGGGCGCTTGCGTGCGTGCGATCGCGCACGTTTGCAGGCCCACACTTCCAGGTGCTGAGTGTGTGTGTGTGTGTGTGTGTGAGTGTGTGTGTGTGTGCATGTATATGTGTGTGTGTGTGCGTGTATGTGCGTGCATACACGTTTGTGTGTGTGTGTGTGTGTATTGTGTGCATGTCGGCATTCGCCTGCATGCGATCGTGCACATTTTTGGGCCCACATTTCCAGGTGCTGAGCGTGTGTGTGTGGTGGGGGGCGTGTTTGTGCGTGTGCATTTGTGTGTGTGCGGGCGTGTGTGTGTTTGTGTGTGTGTGTGTTTGTGTGTGTCTGCATGTGTGCATGTGCTCACGCACGTTTGCAGGGCCGCACTTCCAGGCGGTGTGCGTGTGCGTGTGTGTGTGTGTGTGTGTGTGAGTGTCTGTGCGTGTGCTCGCGTGTGTGAGGTGTGTGCATGTCCCTCGCGCTGTGTGTGCGCGTGTGCACATTTGCGGGTCTTCACCTCCAGGTGCAGACAGAGTAGGTACCCCCCCTCCCCCTCTACACACACATACGCTCTCCTGATGTTCCGCCTCACTAGCACGCACGCACACACACACACACACACACACACACCGAGCACACACACACACACACACGCACACACACCGAGAACACACACACACACACACATGTCGGGACGCATTCTCGCACCAAGGCGCTGCTATTTGACACACACACACACGCACATGCATGCACGCCAGGCACCTTTCCGTACCAAGGCGCTGCTCTTTGCGGGACTGTCGGCACTCGCGGGCTACGAGGCGCTTTCGGGCTCGCCCAAGTGAGTGTGGAATCCACCATCATTATTACATCCCGCGGGGTTCGTTTTTCGTCGGTTCCAGTCGGTTTGACATCAAAAATCGCATAACACATCGTGTTTTTTATCGTTTTATGACAGCAGTTACAGTTACATCGGCTTTCCAGCAAAGACTACCTCTAGTCCTAGTACCATCGCCTAGACCCAAGTCCAGTTCTGGCCCTAACAATTACTTGTGAGGGGCGGTAGCCACCAGCCGGCTGCCTGCCAACGTGTAGTCCCAGAGCAAAAAGGAGAGCTATTGTGCGACGCCTCCAAAATAGGTCCTAACTGCTTCTAGGGGATAGGGGGTCAAGTGGCGCTTGCCAATCTACTTGACCGCCGTGGTGGAGGGGCCGGCGCCTGAGGGGCAGCCGGACCGTACACCACGGCTCTCCACCCGACCCTATCCTGAGCACGCTCAAACGCCGTGTCCGAAAAAGTCTTCCAATCAGAACGAGTGCCACTAGTTTCGCCTAGCTGCTGAATCAGTAGCTTAAGAAAATAGTGTCGGGAGGAGGCTGGAGGCCGGCCTTGCTGCCGAGCCACATCCATTGTGCAGTCAAAAGTCGTACGAGGAAGACGAGAAGCCGGCATGCGCATCACATGGCCTAGCCACTGCATTGATCGCTTTGCCACAAGGCTCTCAATTGGCTCAGTGTCGCACGCCTGCCGAATATAAGTTAATCTGTGCCGGTCGACCAGGCGCACACCCAGAATGCGACGAAGGCAGTTAGAGTGGGCAACCTCCAATCGAGTCAGTTGTGTTTTAGTAGGGGCCCATGTTTCGCAGCCGTACAGAAAGTGGGGCAGCACGAAAGTGTTGTAAACCCGCATCTTAGACTGCACTTGCATCTTCTTGCTGGCCCAAATCTTATCAAAAGACGCAAACACGCCCAGCGCGCGACCGACACGCACACCGATCTCCTTTTCCACACCACCACTCTGGGTTATCCAACTCCCTAGATACTTAAATGCAGAGACGGTCTTCACTTCACCACCAGTCAGCGCAAACGTGGGCAGATCCGCGTCAAAATCTGCTGGCAAAATCATCACTTCTGTCTTGGCGGCGTTGATTTGCATGCCAAAGCTAGAGGACACTTTGTCAAGGATTTTCAGCATAAGCGCCAACTGAGCTGGGTCATGCGAGAACAAACATAAATCGTCGGCATACATCAGCATTACTATGCGCTCAACCGACGACGACAACACAGAGCCGCACAGCACGGGAGGGTAAAAAACAATACATATTCGCGAAGGCTAACCACGCGTCCGGTATTCATGTCCTTTCCATTCAATTATGCCAATCAGCGGTTGGTGGGTCGCGCACGCTGTGCACGTATTTAGAGATCAGAGAGAGACCGCCTGGTGGGGTGGGGTGGGGGAATGGTTTCACTGAGCGGTCAATCGGTCGGCGCTCGCTGGCTACCAGGCGCTGTCGGGATCACCCACATGAGCCTGGATTGATCCATACCGTACGCGCGGTTAGCCTTTGCGGGGGGGGGGGGGGGAATAAAAAAAACATGGTTTAATCGTCCGCGGGGGTCGTTTTCTGGCGTGTACAGTCGATTGGACGTCAGAAAACGCAAAAAAAAATGCGTTTTAATCGTTTCCAGCTTCACGTGAGGGTAAAAAACAATACATATTCGCGAAGGCTGACCGCGCGTACAGTATTCATGTCTGTGTCATTCAGTTGAGCCAATCAGCGGTTGGTGGGTCGCGCACGCTATGTGCGTGTTCAGAGATCAGAGAGAGACCGCCTGGTGGGGGGGGCGGGGGGGGGGTTCACTCGGCGGTGGGCCTGTCGACGCTTGCTGGCTATATGATGGGCCTCAGAAGTGTGTGTGCAGAATGTGATTTTCTGGACCTTGCCCCAACCAGGGGAAGGGGCCGTCGGGGCCGGCACTCGGGCCACAGGTCCCCCATACCATGGCCAACTTAAGTCTGCGAGGGGGGGTCTAGCTGTGCAGCCAAGCAGCTGTGGGATGCATGCAAGTGCCAAATGGATTAATTAACCCCGTGGATTAATTCACCCGCTTCCTTATATTAGTAGGCGCTGTCGGGATCGCCCCAGTAAGTTTAGGTCTGGTTGTACACTTCCCCCCCCTTCCTTGAGGTCTGGAGTAAGGAGGCCAGCGCCAGGGCCAGCACCAGTTTGGGTTGGGAGTTGGGGATGGAGGCAATCGGCGGTTGGTAGGCAATCGGCGGTTGGTGGGCAATCGGCGGTTGGTGGGTCATGCACGCTTTGGGAGGTTAGGAGAAACGAAAGACAGGGTGTGGGGGGGAGGGGGGGGTGCCGGTCCAAAGCGCACAGAGAGGGGGGATGGAGGGGGGAGAGGGGGTAGATTTAACCAGCCCTAGTCTTAGTTGCTGGATTAGCCCGAATTCAGGCAGAATACCCGAAATCGGGCACTTTTCCCCGATTACATTACGCGCTCTAGAATTCGATTCACGTCCCACCCTTCCGATATTAGGTTCCTTATACCCCAATCTAGGGCACCTTTAATCAGGGGCGCCATTGCTTGAGCCTGTGGCACGTCGCTGCTGCTAGGTATGTCGACGCATGCTGGCTGCGACGCGCTGCCGGGCTCGCCCAAGTGAGTTGAGTGAGCGCAATCAGGGCTTCGTATAGCCCAGTGCAGGTGTGCGTGTGTGTTGCCCACTTTCGCTGTCGCCGGCGTACCCGTACACAGTTTTTCATATATCACACACACCCATCACACACACACACACACACATAGCAGAGGGTGTGACACACACACACACACACACACACTCGCGCACATGCACGTCCCCACACACCTGCCCCCCCCCCCCCCCCTCTCTACACACAGCGTCGTGTGGTGGGGTTGACCAAGGCGATTGCAGCCCTAAGGTCTGCCGCATGGGCGTTCTCAGAGATACAACCCAACATACGCACACACACACACTCACTCTCACGCGCGCGCACACACCTCCCCTCCCGCACACACACGCAGCATCGTGTGGGGTGTGACCGAAGCGGTCGCGGTGCTTGGGTCTGCCGCATGGGCGTTCTTTGACATCCGTCAGGTGTGATGAATTCAAACTGCGGTTGGTGTGTTTTGAATATGCAACTGGGTCTGCCGCGTGGGCGTTCTTTGACATCCGTCAGGTGTGTTAAATTCAAACTGCGGTTGGTGTGATTTGAATATGCAACTGGGTCTGCCGCCTGGGCGTTCTTCGACATCCGTCAGGTGTGTTGAATCCAAAATGCGGTTGGTGTGATTTGAATATGCAACAGATCAGAGTAGTGGGTCTGCCGCGTGGGCGTTCTTCGACACCTGGCACATGGGTGGCGCTCAGTGATTTTCTTTTCGTGGTGTTTTATTAATGATTCCACAGCCGAATTTGCTTTGACCGCATTGACCGTTGCCCTCCCGTTGACCGCCTGCCCTCATATGTAGTTCATTTGAAAGCTCTTGACGAGCTCTGTCTAGCGGGCTTGTCAGACTACTAATCCACGGAACGGGTTGAGCTGTGTTGAAGGTCAAAGTACAGTCGGAATACAGCCAAATGGCTGTGCAGAGCCCAAAAGGAAATCACTGGTGGCGCTGCACCAAGCGAGTAAGTACGCTAGTTGTGTGGATGCCCTACCACAGCCCCCTAAAGTGTTACCCGGCAATACACTCTATACCCACAGTTTAATGGCTTTGTTACAAGGCAATACAATTTGCGCAAATTGTATTGCCTTGAAACCCTAAACCCTTTCCCTCCACACCCCACAGTCCCTCGGCCAAACAGCCTCCACTTCCCACACTCTCTCGGCCAAGCAGCCTTCACACCCAACACTCTCTCGCCCAAACAGCCTTGACGTTTAGAGTCCCTTTCCTTGCCCTTCCTCTCTCTAGTTTTTCTCCTTCTCTGTCCCAGCCTCGGTTTGTCCTTTTTTGTCACTCTGTCACTCTGTCGGGTCTAGGTTTCGTGTAAAACGTTCCTCCCCTACAAAAAAAAAACTCCCTACAGTCACTCGCCCAAACAGCCTCCACATCCAACACTCTCTCGCCCCATCACTACCCACCACCGTCAGGCGAGTTCGCGCGTTGAGTACGTCATGGCTCCGTTCATCGACTTCCTGAACCACAGCAGCGGTGTGACTGCAGAGTGCACGTACGACTGGTGAGCTTGTGTGTGTGTGTGTGCCATGGCTCCGTTCATCGACTTCCTGAGCCACAGCAGCGATGTTTCTGCAGAGTGCACGTACAAATGGTGAGCTTATGTGTGTGTGTGTTGTGTGTGTGTACGCCATGGCTCCGTTCATCAATTTCCTGAACCACAGCAGCGGTGTTACCGCAGAGTGCACGTACGAATGGTGAGCTTGTGTGTGTGTGTGTTGTGTGTGTGTACGCCATGGCTCCGTTCATCGATTTCCTGAACCACAGAAGCGGTGTTGCCGCAGAGTGCACGTACGAATGGTGAGCTTGTGTGTGTGTGTGTGTGTGTGCATGCCATGGCTCCGTTCATCGACTTACTGAACCACAGCAGCGGTGTTACTGCAGAGTGCACGTACAAATGGTGAGCTGATGCAGGACCGGTTTGCCCCACAGCATCAGGAAAAACTGGGATTTGGGCTGAGTTAAGGGTTTAGCATACCCCCCCCACTTATCTCTCCACCCCAGGACACGTGTCCTCTAGGCCCCGCCCGCCCCGCCCCCGCAGGCATGGGTTCCCCCACATATGCACAGCTTCAATCCAGAAGGGGGGGGCAAGGCACACAGCCAGGCAGCAGGGCTCAGCTGGAACATAGCCAAGTAAATTTTCCCCTGAGCGAATTTGCCCCATGTTCTCCTACACACCTCCCCACACATGCACCTCCCCACCCCAGGATGCGCGACGCGACGTACCGTGTCCAGTCGGACAAGCCCTGCACCCCCGGACAGCAGGCCCCAACCAACCACTGAAACCTTGGCATCTTCTTCCCAAATGTGACTCATGCGTGACTGAATACAATCCCCTGATGCACCTCCCCACCCCAGGATCCGGGACACGTACCGTGTCCAGTCGGACAAGCCCTCCACCCCCCACCCCCCCACTCCCTTCACGGACAGCAGGTTTTCATCAACCACTCCACCCTGCGGCCATCCACACCCAACCCAACCCACACCCAACCTAGTGGCCGTGTCTCAGTTACAGTTACAGTTACATGGCATTCCAGCTAAGACAACACTAGTCCTAGTGCCACCGCCCTGTGAAGGACGATAGCCACCAGCCGGTTACCTGCCGTCTAGACTACCGCTCCCGCCGGCTAGTTTAGACCCAAACAAGTCCCTGAGGGACATGTCTGGCAAGGAGCGTATAGGAAAGGACCGTCCTCCTCCTGGCCTTTGAGGCCAACCACGCCGGCTGTGCCGACTGGCGGCGCTGAAGCAGAAAAGTCCCCGCCTGGCATGGTGCATGGTTGTCCAACTCCATGCATGGGGCTCTGCCTGCGCCCCATGCGTCATGCATGGCCAGGTCCCACCCTCCAGGGGGGCCTGGGCAAACAGAGTCGTCATGGCAGGCTGCCTGAAGACCAATGCCGACGCCAGTCACCGGCACGACGAGGGTGCCGCTGCGATGGTGAAGCGGATAAACTCTGTTGTTGCCTCGGCGGTCACCACCGCTGAAGCCCTGATGGTAGCTCGCCCCCACGAGCAGCCATCTTGACCGATGTCCAGCATGCATTGACGGGCGCCAGCTCCTCCGCTCGTCGATCAACTCGTCGAGATCGGTGCCGCATGGCGTCCTGCATGGGAGGAGGATAAGGGCCGTCTCCCAGCACGGGTCGCGGCAGCGCCGCGGCTACTCGCCAAGCCATGACAGCGCCGGGCAAGCCGCTCCTGTAGTTTCCACCGAGGGACAGTCTAGCAGGAGCCAGGCCAGTCGTATTTTATCCCGCTCGTCAGCGGCACGGAGATCCTCGTCACCAGCAGCGCCGCATTGCTGGGTCCAGGGCTCGGCGACGAGAACGCGCCTCCGTTAATCGAGCCACACACACACACACACACACAAATGCACTCTCGCTCACACACACACACACACGCACACGCGCACGCGTGCGCGCACACACACACCTTGGCAGCCATGCTCTGTGAGGCCGCCTCACTGCGCTCCATCTCCGCATTGCTGGGGGGGTCGGACCGCAGCTTTTTGAGCCACATGCGCCACTCTGATGGCACGTCGGTGGGATTGTACATCACATAGACAGTGTTCCACTTGACCTGCGCGTACACACCCGGCAGGCACCAGGAGTTTGTGTGAGGTGGGGGGGGGGGGGGAGGACGCAACGTGAGGTCTCCGCTGCGGCCCCGCAGCCCGCCCCACCTCACCTCACGCCTCTCATTTGTTGGCCGTGTCTCACTCTCTCTATATATGAGGTGTCTCTTCCGCGCACACACACACACACACACACACGCACGCATACACCAGGATCCGCGACGCTGACCGTGTCCAGGCGGACAAGCCCTCCACCCACAAACACCAGGTTTTCATCAACCACTCCAACCTGCGGCCATCCACACCCAACCTAGTGGCCGCGTCTTACTCTGTATGTATGAGGTGTCTCTCCCGCGCACACACACACACACACACACGCACACACACACACGCACACACGTGCACACACACACACGCACACACACATCAGGATCCGCGACGCGTACCGTGTCCAGTCGGACAAGCCCTACACCCCCGGACAGCAGGTCTTCATCAACTATGGCGACCAGACAAACGACGCGCTGCTGCAGGTGGGTGGGCGCCTCTCTCTCTCTCTCTCTTGATTTCTGTCTCTCTCTCTCTTGATTTCTGTCTCTTTCGATCTCTCTCTCTCTCTCTTAGTGTGTGTGTGGGGGGGGGGGGGAAGCGCTGTGTTGGGTCAAGTCACTGTTATGGCGACCCGACCCTTGACGACCCGACGAACGACGCGCTGCTGCAGGTGACCTGCGTTTCGATGGTCTAGGGAGCATTCAGGCCGTCCGCCATGCCATGCTGGGGCTGCTAGACGAGTAGACTTGTATGTGTGTGTGCGTGTGTGTGTGTGTGTGTTGCCAGGCTGTACTGCTGTGAGTAGTGCAGGCATTGCCGGTACATGCGGATGGCCTCATGCAACGCTTGGTTGGTTGGTTGGTTGTGTGTGTGTGTGTGTTGAGCTCGATTGGGTTGATGCACAGAAAGAAAGTCTAGCAGGTCTCCATCAGATACAGCAACCAGACAATCACAAATGCTCCAACTAAACGCATAAATCCCCCTCTCCCCCCGTCCCCCAGGTCTACGGATTTGTTGAGCCCGACAACATGCGCGACCGCTACGTCATGACGCGCCTCGTCGACTGGCTAGTCGATGGCCCGATGGGGAAGGAGCTAGGCAGCGCTGTGGTGCGCAGATCCCCATGCACTAGAACATGCCCGGAACCTGCCCAGAACCTGCCTGGGTACTGACCAGAACCTGACCAGAACCTGACCAGAACCCTGCCTAAAACGGTGCGGTGGGTGCAGCCCGCTGGGGAAGGAGCTAGGCGGCGCTGTGGTGCGCAGATCCCGATGCACTAGAACATGCCCAGAACATGCCCAGAACATGCCCAGCACCTGCCCGGGATCTGCTTGGAACCTGACCAGAACCTGACCAGAACCCTGCCTAAAACGGTGCGGTGGGTGCGGCCCATTGAAGAAGGAGCTAGGCGGCGGCGTGGTGTGCAGATCCCCATGCACTGGAACCTGCCCAGAACCTGCCCAGAACCTGCCCAGAACCTGCCCAGAACCTGCCCGGGATCTGCTTGGAACCTGACCAGAACCTGACCAGAACCCTGCCTAGAACAGTGCAATGGGGTGCGGCCCATTGAAGGAGCTAGGCGGTGCCGTGGTGGGCAGATCCCCATGAACCTGACCAGAACCTGCCTTGAACCTGACCAGAACCTGCCCAGAACCTGCCCAGAACCCTGCCTATAAGGGTGCGGTGGATGTAGCCCGCTGGGAAGGATGTAGGCAGCGCTGTGGTGCGCAGATCCCCATGCACTAGAACATGCCCACAACCTGCCCAGAACCTGCCCGGAACTTGCCCAGAACCTGACCAAAACCTGGCCAGAACCTGCCTTGAACCTGACCAGAACCTGACCAGAACCCCGCCTAAAACGGTGCGGTGGGTGCAGCCCGCTGGGGAAGGAGCTAGGCGGCGCTGCGGTGCGCAGATCCCGATGCACTAGAACATGCCCAGAACATGCCCAGAACATGCCCAGCACCTGCCCGGGATCTGCTTGGAACCTGACCAGAACCTGACCAGAACCCTGCCTAAAACGGTGCGGTGGGTGCGGCCCATTGAAGAAGGAGCTAGGCGGCGGCGTGGTGTGCAGATCCCCATGCACTGGAACCTGCCCAGAACCTGCCCAGAACCTGCCCAGAACCTGCCCAGAACCTGCCCGGGATCTGCTTGGAACCTGACCAGAACCTGACCAGAACCCTGCCTAGAACAGTGCAATGGGGTGCGGCCCATTGAAGGAGCTAGGCGGTGCCGTGGTGGGCAGATCCTCATGAACCTGACCAGAACCTGCCTTGAACCTGACCAGAACCTGCCCAGAACCTGCCCAGAACCCTGCCTATAAGGGTGCGGTGGATGCAGCCCGCTGGGAAGGATGTAGGCAGCGCTGTGGTGCGCAGATCCCCATGCACTAGAACATGCCCACAACCTGCCCAGAACCTGCCCGGAACTTGCCCAGAACCTGACCAAAACCTGGCCAGAACCTGCCTTGAACCTGACCAGAACCTGACCAGAACCCCGCCTAAAACGGTGCGGTGGGTGCAGCCCGCTGGGGAAGGAGCTAGGCGGCGCTGCGGTGCGAAGATCCCGATGCACTAGAACATGCCCGGAACCTGCCCAGAACCTGCCCGGAACTTGACCAGAACCTGACCAGAACTTGACCAGAACCTGCCCGGAACCTGCTTAGAATCTGCCTGGAACCAGCCCAGAACCTGCCCCCCAAACCATAACCTTAAACCCTAAATCCCTCTCTTGAACCCTGCTGCAGGTGCGCAAGGCGATGGAGGCCGAGAAGGCCGTGCTCGGCGAGGCCGTCATCAGCTTTGATGTGAGGGATGAGGTTTGGGGGGTTCAGGGTTTGGGGGGGTTGGGGGGTTCAAGGGGTTTGGGTTCAGGGTTTGGGTTCAGGGTTTTGGGGTTAACCCGCCATGCGTGGGAGGTTGGTGTCTCCTCGGCGATGGAGGCGGAGGTGGCCGTGCTCGGCGAGGCGGTCACAGTGATTTCCTTTTCAGGATTTTTAATTAATTATTCCACAGCCGGATCCTGCTTTGACCGCGTTGACCGTTGACCTCCTGTTGACCGTCCGTCCTCATATATAGGTCACTTGAAAGCTCTAGACGAGCTCTGTCTGGTGGGCTTGTCAGACTAACAATCCGCTGCATGAGTTGAGCTATGCGCAAGGTCAAAGTACAGCCGGAATACAGCCAAATGGCTGTGGAGAGCCGAAAAGGAAATCACTGGGCGGTCATCAGCTTTGATGTGAGAGATTTTCTAAACCCCTAACTGTAGGGTCTGTTGATTTTACAGTCTACACAGGCCTGTGCACAGGGTGTGGGGTTGGGGTTGGCTTGAGGGTTGAGTTTGGGTTGAGGGTTTGGGATTTGCCCACCGTGCTCGGCGAGGCGGTCATCAGCTTTGCTGTGAGGGTGTTTGCATGGCGGTTGGTGTGCGTTGCATGCATCAACACACGCACACGCACGCACACGCGCACACACAGGCCGGCGGCGGTTCCCCAAATTCGACCCCGCAGTCATTGCGTGCATCGTCATACACACGCACACACACACACGCACACACACGCACACGCACGCACACACACACTCAGGCCGGCGGCGGCTTCCCCGAATTCGACCCCGAAGTTATTGCGTGCATCGTCATGCACACACGCACACACGCACACACACACACGCGCACACACACACACAGGCCGGCGGCGGCTTCCCCGAATTCGACCCCGAGGCCGTCGCCTGCGTCGGCATACACACACGCACACACACACACGCACACACACACACACACACAGGCCGGCGGCGGCTTCCCCGAATTCGACCCCGAAGTCATTGCGTGCATCGTCTTACACACACACACACACACACACGCACGCACGCACACACACACACAGGCTGGCGGCGGCTTCCCCGAATTCGACCCCGAGGTCGTCGCATGCGTCGGGCGAATCACGCGCCAAATGTGGAGCGGCGCGGGCGGCACCGTCCGCAACGCGCTTGTGAAATCCGCGCTGTCTGACGCGCTGGAGAAGGTGGGCGGAAGATGGAGGGGAGGTGGGGGAGTGAAGGAAGGTTGTGGGATGATGGGGGAAGGTGGGATGTGGAGCGGCGCGGGCGGCACCGTCCGCAACGCGCTCGTGAAATCCGCGCTGTCTGGCGCGCTGGAGAAGCTGCGGGTTTCAGTTGGCGGCTGCTTTCGGTTTTCGGATACTTTCGGGTTTGGACGTGGCGGCGGCGTTGGAAAGGCGGCGCGTGGTGTGTGTTGTGTTTGCGTTAGAGGGGGGGGGGGCGGCACCGTGCGCAACGCGCTCGTCAAGTCTGCGCTTTCTGACGCCCTGGAGAAGGTGGGCGGAAGGTGGAGAGGAATGGGGGGATGTATGAAGCAAGGTGGAGGGATGGTGGGAGAAGGTGGGATGTGGAGCGGCGCCTGCGGCACCGTCCGCAACGAGCTTGTCAAATCTGCGTTTTCGGATGCGCTGGAGAAGTGGGGGGGAAGGTGGGGGGGAGGTGGGGGAAGGTTTGGGGGAAGCAGTGATTTATTTTTCGGCTCTTCACAGCCATTTGGCTGTATTCCGGCTGTACTTTGACTGTGCACGCAGCTCAACCCATGCAGTAGATTGTGAGTCTGACAAGCCCGCCAGACAGAGCGCATCAACAGCTTTCAAATGACCATTTGTATGAGGAAAAAACGGTCAACGGGGGGTCAACGGTCATCGCGGTCAAAGAAAATTGTGGCTGTGGAATATTTAATCGAAAATCCTGACAAGGAAATCACTGGGGGGAAGGTGTGAGGGTAGGTGGAGGGAAGGTGGAAGGAAGGTGGGATGTTGAGTGGCTGGGGCAACACCGTGCTCAACGAGCTTGTCAAATCTGCGCTTTCGGACGCGCTGCAGAAGGTGGGACAAGCACACATGCACACGTACATTTATTTTGTCGGTTGTGGACTAGGCGGCGGCGTTGGAAAGGTGGCGCGTGGTGTGTTGGGGGGGGGAGGGGGGGAAGGGGCACCGTGCACAACGCGCGCTCGTCAGGTCTGTGCTTTTGGGTAGGCTGGCGCGCTGCGTGCCCTTGCGGGCTCTCCCAGTAGAGCCCCCCTTGACGTGTAGTCTAGGCCTTAAATCACGCCCCGGGGACCTCCGGGCGCGCATGTGTAAACCCCCGGGCCCGAACACAGGAGCTGGCTGCATTCGGGGGTGGCGGCTCAGCCGCCGGCGCCGCTGAGCTCGCAAAGCTGCGAGGGAAGTTCATTCCCCTACCCCAACCAACCAGCCCCCTCGCTATCTCTGCCTCGCTCCCACTCTGTCTTACAACTCTCTCTCTCTGCCTCTCTACGCTTTTCTTGCCATGGGAGCTGGTCGCATTCGGGGGCAAAGGCCCGGCCGCCGACGCAGTAGAGCTCGCCAAGCTGAGTAGAAAGTTCGGACCCGGAGGCGCGGGCCTCCCGCTGTATCCGTTCACACACACACACACACACACACACACACACGCACACACACACACACGCACGCATGCATGCACGCACACATACACACGCGCGCGCACGTGCACAAACGCACACACACTATTCACACACAGGAGCTGGCCGCGTTCGGCGGCGGCGGCTCGGCAGCCGACGCCGCTGAGCTCGCAAAGCTGCGCGGGAAGTTTGGACCCGGAGGCTCGGATCTCCCGCACCTGCCCGGCATGCAGCTGTCCCCGTTTGCCGGTGCCGGTGGCGGCGCGATGGGAACGGTCGGGGCGCCGGCGGTGGTGGCGGTCGGGGGCGGCGGCAGTGCGGGCGACGACGTGACACGCGCGTCGGCCGCGGCGCAGCAGGCGCTCAGCCAGGTGTGTGGTTGTCTATGTCTATGTCTCTCTCTCGCTCTGTCTCTCTCTCTGTGTGTGGGGGGGGGCGACGACGTGACGCGCGCGTCGGCGGCGGCGCAGCAGGCGCTCAGCCAGGTGTGTGTGTCTCTCTGTCTATATCTCTCTTGCTCTGTCCCTCTCTTTCTCTCTGTCTCTCTCTGTCTGTGTGTGTGTGCATGTGTGTGTGTGTGTGTGTGTGTGTGTGTGCAGGCGACGACGTGGCACGCACGTCGGCCGCGGCGCAGCAGGCACTCAGCCAGGTGTGTGGTTGTCTCTGTCGTTATCTCTTTCGCTCTGTCCCTCTCTCTCTCTGTGTCTCTCTCTGTGTGTGGGGGGGGGGGCGACGACGTGGCACGCACGTCCATGGCAGCGCAGCAGGCGCTCAGCCAGGTGTGTGTGTGTCTCTCTCCCGCTGTCTCTGTCTCTCTGTGTGTGCGTGCGTGCATGTGTGTGTGTGTGCGTGTGTGTGCACGTGTGTGGACGACGACGTGACGCGCGCTGCGGCGGGGCGGCGCAGCAGGTGTGCTCAGCGGCATGTGTTTATGTCTCTGTTTGTCTCTCTCTGTGTGTGTGTGTGTGTGTGTGTGTGTGCGTGCGTGTGCACGTGCGCATATGCGCAGGCGACGACGTGACGCGCGCGTTGGCAGCGGCGCAGCAGGCGCTGTCACAGGTGCGTGCGGCACACGGCACACACACACACACACACAGACAGACTGGCAGTCACACACGCTCATGCATGCGCGCACACACACGCACACACACACACATATGCGCCATCAAAGGCATCCGACAAACTGAAAAATCGACCACACACTCACGCACACACACACGAGCAGGCCAAGCAGACGCTGGCGGTGGCCGCCGCGCTTGCCGACGCTCTCCACACACACACGATCGCACACACACACACACACACACAGTCACACACACACACGCACACACAGTCACACACACACACACACACACAGTCACACACACACACACAGTCACACACAGCCACACACAGACACACACACACACACGAGCAGGCCAAGCAGACGCTGGCGGTGGCTGCCGCGCTTGCCGACGCTCTCCACACACACACACACACACACACACACGAGCAGGCCAAGCAGACGCTGGCTGTGGCTGCCGCGCTTGCCGACGCTCTCCACACACACACACACACACACACACACACACACACACAAGCAGGCCAAGCAGACGCTGGCGGTGGCGGCTGACCTCGCCGATGCTCTCCACACACGATTGCACACATACACACACACAGTCACACATCCACACACACACACAGTCACACACAGTCACACACACACACGCACACACGAGCAGGCCAAGCAGACACTGGCGGTGGCCGCCGCGCTTGCCGACGCTCTCGACAGGGAGCTAGGTTCTGGCGGTGCCACGGTGCAGGGCCTGCGTGCGCAGGTGTGTGTGTGTGTGTGCGCGTGTGTGTGTGTGTGTGTGTGTGCATGTGTGTGCGTGTGTGTGTGTGTGTGCGTGTGTATTTGTGCGTGTTGTTGCTACTGATTCGTAGGGGACCCTTACTCATAAATACTCTGGACCTCTTCCCGCGTGCAAACTGAGCAGAGCGTCGCGGCCTCTGGCTCAGCGATGCAGCGATGCAGCTGGCGAATGTTTTAGGGTTCAGGGAGAGGGCAGGGAGAGGGTTGAGAGTGAAACCTACTGCCAGAAACATTCCTATGCTATGGCACATGCTATGTATGGCCTACTCATTTTTACACGGGACCTCTTCCCACATGCTATGGCCTACTTATGTATGCCACATGCTATGGCCTACTCATCTATACACGGGACCTCTTCCCACGCGCAGACTGAGCAGAGCGTCGCGGCCGCAGGCTCTGCGATGCAGCTGGCGATCTCGGTGCCACCCCCTGATGCAGCATTGGTGAGCAGCGGCGGCGGCGGCGGCGCTGCAGACGCGCTTGCAGCCTACAAGGTGAGTCGGGGGCGGGGGGAGTGGGGCTTGTGTGTCGGGGGGGCTTGTGTGTGTGTGTGTGTGTGTGTGTGTGTGTGTGTTGCGTGCATGTGTGCCGCCCGACACAGCATTGGCGAGCAGCGTTGGCGGCGCTGGCGACGCACTTGCGGCCTTCAAGGTGTGTGGGGGGAGGGGGGGGGGCTTCTGTGTTTCGGGGGGAGAGGGGGGTTTGTGTGTGTGTGTGCGCGCGTGTGTGTGTGTGTGTGTGTGTGTGTGTGCGTACGCGCGTACATGTGTGACACGCCGAGCAGCGGCGGCGGCGCTGGAGACGCACTTGCGGCCTACAAGGTGTGTGGGGTGGGTGGGGGGGGGGTGCGTGCGGGTGTGCGTGTGTGTGTGTGCTGCCAATGAATGTGTCACTAACGAACTCCTCTCTCCCTCTACCACAGGCCGCCGCCGCGATGCAGGCGTGGGCTGCGAGCGACACTCTGAGCAGCACCTGCTCTGCTCTGCTCTGCTCTGCTCCGCTCTGCTCTGCTCTGCTCCGCTCCGCTCTGCTCTTGGCATGTGTTCACTTTGTGTTGTTGCTGCCACAGGCCGCCGCCGCGACGCAGGCGTGGGCTGCGAGTGTGAACGACGCGACAGCAGCACCTGCTCTGCTCTGCTCTGCTCTGCTCTGCTCCGCTTCGCTCCGCTCTGCTCTGCTCCGCTCCGCTCTGCTCCGCTCCGCTCTTGACATGTCTTCACTTTGTGTTGTTGCTGCCACAGGCCGCCACCGCGATGCAGGTGTGGGCTGCGAGCGACGACGTCGCTGGCCCATCCCCACCACACACACACGCACACCTCACGCCTGCTTTGATGTGTGCTTGTGTGTGCGTGCGTCTACGCATCAACACGCATCCCACCCCGACCCCTCCACACGCTCACACACACACACAAACAAACACCGCGTGCCTGCCTTTGATATGTGCTTGTGTGTGTGCGTGTGTGTGTGTGCGTGCGTACGCATCAACACACACCGCGTGCCTGGCTTTGATATGTGTGTGAGTGTGTGTGTGCGTGTGTGTGCGTGCGTGCGTACGCGTCAACACGCATCCCCATCCCTCCAGGCCGCCGTCGCGATGCAGGCGTTGGCCGCGAGCATGAATGACGCCGCTGGGCAGTACGCCTGCCTGTGTGTGTGTGTGTGTGCTGCTGAGGAGTCTCTCTCACTCTCTCTACTCTCTCTCTCTCACGAACCTCGGTCTCCCTCTCCCTCTGCCACAAGCCACAGAACGCGTGCCTGTTTGTGTGTGTGATGCCGAGGACTCTCTCTTCCTCTTCTCTTTCTGTCTCACTCTCTCCCCTTCTAAATAACGAACCCCTCTTCCTGCTCTGCCCAGGCTGCTGCCGCAACGCAGGCGTGGGCCGCGAGCGTGAACGACGCCGCCGGGCAGTACGCGTCGGCGCTGCTCGCGTCAGTCCCGCGCCGCCAGACCATCCTGCAGTTCCGGATCGCGAAGAAGCGGCTGCTGGAGGGCGCGCTCGCGCGCCTGCCTGCGTGCCGCGCGTGATGATCGCAAGTGTGGTGCGTTGCTTCTCTGCTGCTGCTCGGGTGCGATACACTGCTTGATCACGCTGCGCGGCGCGGCCAGCAGGCGGCGGATTGACAGCAGCTGCTGCTGGAGATGGGAGCAGACGTGGGACAGACGGACCAAGGAACTATGGACCAGCTTCAGGACCTCGCCTCTGATATGCGCGGACGGGAAATTGAGAAGGAACGCGCGGTTAACAAACATAAATTGGGAGGGGAGAGGGAGGGCGCTGGCACCGCTGAAGCGGCGAGTGGGGGGAGGAGCAACAGCTTGCAGGCGTAGCCGGGCCACATTTTGACATACTGAGCTCACTTTTGAACACAACGATTTCGTCGAGACTTGAACCCTTTAAAGCCCAAGTTTCCCGTCTTCAGCGGCGCCCCCATCCAAGCGAGCGACGTGCAGCATGGCTCGCGTGACGTTTGTCTTATTGTGTGGCCTGTGCGCACGTGTCGCGCCGCGGCTATTGGCTGGCCAGCCGTGTCGTGCGTGCTTGCTGCTTGCCGCTTCACTTGTTGCCGAACATGCTGCCAAAGAGGGAGAGAGGGTCGGTCCTCGGCTTGCGCTCGAAGCGGGCCATCAGGACCTGCGGCATCAGTGGACGGCCAGTGATCAGTCGGTGGACAGTCAGTGGACAGTCAGTGCGGTTGTTCTTGTGTGCCACACTTGTGTGAAGTATGGATGAGCCTGTAGGCTGTCCTCACGCCCTAACCCTCAGATCCTCACTGAAATGCAATGTCAAAAATGTGGTGTGGCACGCACAGGACACCGTTGCAGGAAGTAAAAACGCCGTTCGACGCGTACGCGCGGTTGACCCGTAAGCGCGGTTTTGTCAGTGGACGGTCAGTCGACAACCAGTGTGACAGCCGGACGTGCTTGTGTGGTGGCAGCGTCAGCAAAAGGGGCCGCGACAAGCGCGACGCCCAAACCCTTCGCGTGCCCCACCCCCCCACCCCACCCCACCCTGCGTGCAAAACCCCTGCGTGTGCATGCACATTGTGCACACACCCCTCTTGCGTGCCCGTGCCCCCCCTGTGTGCATGAAGCCCTCCCCCCCTTTCCCCACAACAAGAGTACACACCTCGAAGCGCTCGTCCTTGCGCAGAAGCTCCAGGTCTGGGTCGTTGCGCACCTGGGCGTAGTTGTCGTAACCCGCCTGTGTGTGTTCGTGTGTGCGTGTGTGTCAGGGTCGTTGCGAACCTGGGCATAGTTCTCGTACCCCGCCTGTGTGCGTGTGTGTATGGTAGTCGATGTTACAGTCTGTCGGACGGATTTGAATGTCGCGCTAGACTAGTACTTGCGTAGCTGTGTGTGTGTGTGTGTGTGAAACACTTGCCATTCAAAGATTGGGTGTGTGCTTTAAAGTAACTAAATAGTACAGGCAAGAGCCGCAATTGTAGGTTGGCCGTGCGATCGGAACTTACACAAATGCAGCTAATATCTCTCTTGTGAATCTGGTAGGCTGGTTCTGCGCGGCCTTGCGGGCTCCCCTTATACAGCCCCCCTAGCGTGTAGGCTAGGGCTTTACTCACGCCCCGGGGTCTTCCGGGCTCGTACGTGTAAAACCTGTGAAGCCTCTCTTGTGTATACACATGTCCCCTCCCCCCACCAGAGAAACGACCACTTGTCTGCCTCAAAGGAAACCCCTGACACAACACGCACACACACACACGCACACAAAGAGATCTCTCTCTCTGTCTCTCTCTCTCTCTAGAGAGAGAAAGAGAAAGAGAAAGGGAGAGAGACATACAAGAGATGCGTACACTTGCACAACCCCCCTGACACACACATACACACACCTCAAAGCACCCCGCGAGCGCGACGAGCCCGCTGCGCTCGTCGTTCATGCGCGAGTGGCAGCACGCGATGTTGAAGAGCGCGGCGCACTTCTCGCCGTCGCTGAGCAGCTTGGGCTTGTCCCTGAGGACAGCAAGGGAAGGGGTGGCCAAGGGTTGGGGGTTCAATGTTGTGAGCTTTATGGTAGTTAGGGTGGGGTGTGGCGGGAGGTGTTGAAGAGCGCGGCGCAGTTCTTGCTGAGCAGCTTGGGCTTGCCCCTGATGACAGCAAGGAAAGGGGTGGCCGAGGGTTGAGGGTTCAATGCTGTGAGCTTTATGGTAATGGGTTTAGGGTGGGGTGTGGCGGGAGGTGTTGAAGAGTGCGGCACACTTCTCGCCGGCGCTGAGCAGCTTGGACTTGTCCCTGCCGGCAGCAGGGTTTAAGGTTCACGGTTTAGGGCTAAGGGTTCAGGGTTAAGAGTAGGGTAAGGGTGGTGGTAATGGTGGGTAGTGGTGGTGATGGGGGTGGGGAGGCGGTCGCCAGGAGGTGGGAACAAACGACGCAGAGTTCTCCACGAGACCACAGGCAACTCCCCACCTGAAGCGCTTGGTGCCGGTGCCTGGCAGCGTGAGCGCCTTCTCAAAGATCACCAGCCCCTCGGCCCACCTGCGTTTAATTGCGCCAGGTGGTGGTGTGCTTGCACCCATGCACCCATGCACGCATGCACCCATGCAGCACGTGCCTCAATCCCATGCGTCCTCCCCACCACGCATCATTTATCCATGCACATGGCGCTCGCTGTGCATCGACGCACCCACCTGCCCTCGCTGCACATGGCCTGCCCCAAAGAAATCGCTCCCTTGGCATTGTCCAATTCATCCAGGTCGTACATCATCACAGCTGCAGGTGCAGGCGCTGCAGCTGCCTCATCCTCTGCACGCACCACCACTTGCGTGAGCCGCCGAATCGGCGCCGCGACGCTCCTCCTGATGCTGCCCGACGGAGTCCTGAGCGCGCCCATCGGGAGTGCGGGCGCACGCCCGCACGCCACGCGAATCTGGGACGATGATGATGCGGCGAGCATGACGGCCAGGAGGAGTGGGATTGCTCCAGGGGCGAGATAGCGTCTCGTAACATGTGTGAAAGTATGAATTACACAAGCTTGCACTTGCGAAACGCCTGCTGTGCGGGCCCCCCGCATCGGAGAAAAGATGAGCGTCTCAGCGGGAGAACACACAATGATCGGGGCTCTGGGCGGCGTTTGCGAGGTGCTGACGATGCAGCCTGTGATCGCCTTGAAGAATGCACTACAAGAGGGGAGGCCCATTCCCGCCAACCCTCTACACCTGTACCGGGGACTGGTGAGAGCGGATGATCGCACAAGCAGGTTGCCCTACCATACAGCATGCATCCTACCATGCGTTGCGCGCATGGAGTGACTTGGGCAACACCGCGGCCTGGTGGGCCCTTCCTCACGTTCAGGACCCAGGAGGACTCAGGGGGCTCCCATCCATACCCATGCATGCACTGGCACTCCACCGTGCACCCTGCGTGCCGCACGTGCACACACAGACACATACACACACACACACGCACACACACCCTACGCCCCCGCCCCCCGCCATCACCACACCCACCCACCCACCCAGGCGGTCAACGTCCTCTCAATCGCGCCCATCTCGGCAACCCAGTTTGGTGTGATGCGGTTTGCGAGCCAGCTGATGACGGGTCAGGCAGACGCCAAGCTCACGCAGCTGCAGACGTTCAGCTCGGCGGCAATGGGAGGCGCCGCGTCGGCATTCATCTCGTCGCCAGCAGAGCTCATGATCATCCAACAGCAGGCATGTGTGTGTGCATGTGTGTGTGTGTGTGTGTGCGTCTGCATTCATCTCGTTGCCAGCAGAGCTCATGATCATCCAGCAGCAGGTATGTGTGTGTGCATGTTTGTGTGGGTGGGGGGAGGGGTGTGTGTGTGCATCTGCGTTCATCTCGTCACCAGCGGAGCGCGTGATCATCCAGCAGCAGGTATGTGTGTATGTGTGTGTGTGTGTGTGTGCGCGTCTGAATTCATCTCGTCGCCAGCGGAGCTCATGATCATCCAGCAGCAGGCATGTGTGTGTGTGTATGTGTGTGTGTGTGTGCGTCTGCGTTCATCTCGTCACCAGCGGAGCTCATGAGCATCCAGCAGCAGGCATATGTGTGTGTGTGTGTGTGTATGCGTCTGTTTGTTTGTGTGTGTTAGTGTGTGTGTACGTATGTGCACGCATGCGTGTGTCCGCGGAGTTGATGATAATCTAGCAGCAGGCGTGTGTGTGCATGTGCATGTGCGTGTGTGTGTGTGTGTGTGTGTGTGTGTGTGCAAACATGCGTGTATCCGCGGAGCTGATGATCATCTGGTAGCAGGTGTGTGTGTGTGCATGTGTGTGTGTATTTGTGTGTGTGTGTGTGTGTGCGTGTGCGTGCGAGCATGTGTGTGTCCGCGGAGCTGATGATCTAGCAGCAGGCGTGTGTGTGCATGTGTGTGTGTATGTATGTGCACGCATGCGTGTATCCGCGGAGCTGATGATCATCTAGCTGCAGGCGTGTGTGTGCATGTGTGTGTGTGTGTGTGTGTATGTGCACGCATGCGTGTGTCCGCGGAGCAGATGATCATCTAGCATGCAGGCGTGTGTGCCCGCCAACACGCGCCACAACCACTGCTGCGTGCTGCGTGCTGAGTGCTGCGTGCCTCTATGCACCAACACACACGTGCACTGCGCTGTGTGCTGTGCCGTGCATGGACAAGCAGACACACGCCGCTCGCCAGTGTTTTCCTTTTCAGGAGTTAAAATTAATTATTCCACAGCCGGATTTTGCTTTGACCGCGTTGACCGTCGACCTCTCGTTGACCGTTTGCCATCATCCATAGGTCAGTTGAAAGCTGTTGACGTGCTCTGTCTGGCGGGCTTGTCAGACTAACAATCCACTGCATGGGCTGAGCGGTGTGCAAGGTCAAAGTACAGCCAGAATACAGCCAAATGGCTGTGAAGAGCCGAAAAGGAAATTACTGCCGCTCGCCGAGGCACACGCCGCTACCGCTGCTGCGTGCGCTTCCTGTGATGCTGTGTTCCTGTGTGCTGTGCCACGCGCAAACAGCGGGCGCACGCTTCCGCTGCAAACCATGCCTCGGCGCACCGACGCACACGCGCACTGTATTTCCGTGTGTTGTGCACTGACACACAAATGCCCCGTGTTGCTGCTTGGCGCAGAACAGCGGGTGCACGCTGCCGGCCGAGGCGCGCCACCGCCGCTGCTGCTGCGTGCTTTGCCACTGAAACTGTGTTGCCCTGTGCTGTGCCACGCGCAGAAAAGCGGGCGCAATGCTGCCGGCCAAGGCGCGCCGCTACCTGGTGACGCACGACGTAGCCTCGGCGCACCGACGCACACACGCACTGTATTTCCGTGTGATGTGCACTGACACACAAATGCCTCGTGTCGCTGCTTGGCGCAGAAAAGCGGGCGCACGCTGCCGGCCGATGCGCGCCGCTACCTGGCGACGCACGGCCTAGCCTCTGCGCACTTATACACACGCGCACTGCATTTCCGTGTGTTGTGCACTCACACAAATGCCCCGTGTTGCTGATTTGCGCAGAAACCGGGCGCACGCTGCCGGCCGATGCGCGCCGCTACCTGGCGACGCACGGCCTAGCCTCTGC
>VFSX01000734.1:20000-50304 GCA_016618255.1 Chlamydomonas sp. UWO 241 | reverse complement strand
CTCTATGATGATGATGATGGATGTTACAGTCAGGGACACCTCTAAAGGCGTATAAGACCGTGCTCGGCGCGTATGGCCCGAGCACCTTACTGAGATGGCTGGCTGTTGGTGGTAGGGAACCCCAACTCTGTAAAGAGCTTGGGCGCACCCCTAGGTCCCCTACCGCAGCGGCAGCAAACGCTTGTTGAAGTCGGTGAGCGCATTTTGGGAAACGGAAACGCAAGGCAGGTTCGTCGCCAATCGCCAAAAGAGACATCCCCCCGTGGGGAGAAAGGCCAAGACGTGGCCGAAAAGGATATCCAGCCGGGCCGCAACCTCTAACGTGTTAAGGGGGTTTCTAACTGGGATTCCAACCAGCATTCACAGGATTCTCAACCTGTTACCCTTAACCCGGCTCTGAGCAGAAGCTGACCCCTTGTTGTTGCACCGAGCACGACATTGGACGTGTCGCAGGCCCCCCCCCCTGCTGAAGGGGGGAGGCACAGAAGAACTCGGTGAGGGGCACATCCCTAAGCCTAACTACCTAGAAAGGGGCTGGAAAAGGCGGTCAGTAGTGACCAACAGTGTGGGATTTTGTGATAGGTTAGAAAGCAAGCTTGCCCCCCGGTTATAGCGGATAAATATGTTCCTTCTGCATACTCCGTTTTGAGATCGTCATCTTTGAGGCAGCTTTCACGTGTGAGACCCAGCGTGGGCATTTCTCAGGTGCGCCAGCTGCGGTGCACTGCTAACGGCACAGTCCACCGCAGCTCCTCGGAAACCCACGCTTGGGTCCCCGCCACTATCGTGGCTGCCTCATTGACTCCTAATTCAAAACATCGTTCGCTTCAGGTCAATTATTCCTTCCGATCCTCTACCATCTCCAGGCTTGTGTTACGTATATCAAGGCACAAGACCAGAAAGTTGGCCATGTCGCGCCAAAAACAAGGGTAAAGTAGCCCCGGGCTGGTGTTCATAAACGCCCGCATCTTCGCATCCAAGCCTTTATCGTCCCCAGGGACGCTCAGGAAAAGGGTGTGGAACTGTACGCGTGTCTCCGTATACGCAGGACACTCAAAAATCACGTGTGCCTCATCCTCCCGCATGCCACAAAGGCGACAGAGCCTCTGGCTGCGTGGCTCTGCCTGCGCCGTGTGGCCCCCCTTCTCTATCTGCAGTTCATGCAGCCCCATTCTAAAGCGTGCGAGTGTCGTGATCTGGGCGGCGCTGTTCAGCCCCGTCCAGAGCATTGGTGCGCCGCCACAGTCGTTTGCCATCCACCGCAAGTAAGTAAGCATCTTGAAGCGGTGTGACCATGAGTCAGGAACTGAGCGGACGACGCTGAGCTGGTTGGCGTCCTCTGGCAGCTCTGGTGTGCTGGTCTCTGATGCCAGCCAACCTGCCGCTGCTGTCTCTAGCAGGCGGGCGATGCCCCCCGCCTCCTGGCCCCACACCAGCGTGTGCCCCACTGTGCTGAGGCACTCGCTCAGCTGTGCCCCCCAGCTCTCTCGCACGCCACCCGCCGCTAGCTCCCAGCTCTCCCGCTTGCCGCCCTCAGCAGATCGCCATCCGGCCGCCGTAGCGCTTTCGCCCAGAAGCGCGCCGCCTGCCGCAGCCAGTCGGTCGACAGCCCACCTCCGTCGCCAGCAGCGATAGCTGTTGCCCACACCTGCGAATACGGAGGGCCTCGCGCACAGATTGCAGGTGCAGGGCTTCCATGGCGCGCCACTGGCGGCGCGCCGCCTTGGGGGGGCCCCCGTCCCCTCCAGCCAACCCCCACTTGTCGGCTGCCCCCGAGAAGATCCCCTGTACCCCCATGCCCACCCCCGCCATCAACCCTGGGCCCCAGATCTCGCACCCGTAGTTAATTACAGTCGCACCAGTGCGTTGAACAGGTGCGCCTTTACTCCCACGTTGTGGAGGCCCATGGCATCGTATCTGCGCGCTAGGGCGAAGCGTGCACGCTGGCCCGCCCTCTGCCTCTGCTCCAGCCCCGCGCCTATTGCCCGACGGCTCCCAAAAAGCATGGCCAGATATTTAAACTCGTGATTGATGGGCAGGTCCATACCAGCGTACTTCAGGATCACCCTTCCCCTGGCGCTCGTGACCGGGCAGTGCTGGTCGTTAAACACCACCCCCTCAGATTTGCGGACTTTGAAAGTGAGAGCGTGCGTCCTGCAAAAAACGTGAAGTGCATCTAGCAAGCGCTGGAGCGCCTCAGGCGTCTCTGCCATGAGCACGAGGTCATCTGCATACAAGAGTAACCGTAGGAGCCGCCTGTTTGCTCCTGTCCCTAGGGGGACCCCGACCTCTGGCATCTGTGCGTCAAGCTCCCCTTCTAGTGAGTCGATAAACAGCCCAAACAAAAGCGGCGACATTGGGTCGCCCTGCATGACCCCCTGGCGTGTGGTGAAGCCTGGTCCCACCGTGCCGTCTATGCGGGAAGGGTGACCCTGAAGTACGCTGGTATGGACCTGCCCATCAATCACGAGTTTAAATATCTGGGCATGCTTTTTGGGAGCCGTCGGGCAATAGGCGCGGGGCTGGAGCAGAGGCAGGGGGCGGGCCAGCGTGCACGCTTCGCCCTAGCGCGCAGATACGATGCCATGGGCCTCCACAACGTGGGAGTAAAGGCGCACCTGTTCAACGCACTGGTGCGACCTGTAATTAACTACGGGTGCGAGATCTGGGGCCCAGGGTTGATGGCGGGGGCGGGCATGGGGGTACAGGGGATCTTCTCGGGGGCAGCCGACAAGTGGGGGTTGGCTGGAGGGGACGGGGGCCCCTCCAAGGCGGCGCGCCGCAAGTGGCGCGCCATGGAAGCCCTGCACTTGCAATCTGTGCGCGAGGCCCTCCGTATTCGCAGGTGTGGGCAACAGCTATCGCTGCTGGCGACGGAGGTGGGCTGGCGACCGCTGTCGACCGACTGGCTGCGGCAGGCGGCGCGCTTCTGGGCGAAAGCGCTACGGCGGCCGGATGGCGATAGCGATCTGCTGAAGGCGGCAATGCGGGAGAGCTGGGAGCTAGCGGCGGGTGGCGTGCGAGAGAGCTGGGTGGCACAGCTGAGCGAGTGCCTCAGCACAGTGGGGCACACGCTGGTGTGGGGCCAGGAGGCGGGGGGCATCGCCCGCCTGCTAGAGACAGCAGCGGCAGGTTGGCTGGCATCAGAGACCAGCACACCAGAGCTGCCAGAGGACGCCAACCAGCTCAGCGTCGTCCGCTCAGTGCCTGACTCATGGTCACACCGCTTCAAGATGCTTACTTACTTGCGGTGGATGGCAGACGACTGTGGCGGCGCACCAATGCTCTGGACGGGGCTGAACAGCGCCGCCCAGATCACGACACTCGCACGCTTTAGAATGGGGCTGCATGAACTGCAGATAGAGAAGGGGCGCCACACGGCGCAGGCAGAGCCACGCAGCCAGAGGCTCTGTCGCCTTTGTGGCATGCGGGAGGATGAGGCACACGTGATTTTTGAGTGTCCAGCGTATACGGAGACACGCGTACAGTTCCACACCCTTTTCCTGAGCGTCCCTGGGGACGATAAAGGCTTGGATGCGAAGATGCGGGCGTTTATGAACCCCAGCCCGGGGCTACTTTACCCTTGTTTTTGGCGTGACATGGCCAACTTTCTGGTCTCGTGCCTTGATATACGTAACACAAGCCTGGAGATGGTAGAGGATCGGGAGGAATAATTGACCTGAAGCGAACGATGTTTTGAATTAGGAGTCAATGAGGCAGCCACGATAGTGGCGGGGACCCAAGCGTGGGTTCCCGAGGAGCTGCGGTGGACTGTGCCGTTTGCAGTGCACCGCAGCTGGCGCACCTGAGAAATGCCCACGCTGGGTCTCACACGTGAAAGCTGCCTCAAAGATGACGATCTCAAAACGGAGTATGCAGAAGGAACATATTTATCCGCTATAACCGGGGGGCTAGCTTGCTTTCTAACCTATCACCAAATCCCACACTGTTGGTCACTACTGACCGCCTTTTCCAGCCCCTTTCTAGGTAGTTAGGCTTAGGGATGTGCCCCTCACCGAGTCCTTCTGTGCCTCCCCCCTTCAGCAGGGGGGGGGCCTGCGACACGTCCAATGTCG
The DNA here is from genome assembly GCA_016618255.1 of Chlamydomonas sp. UWO 241. NCBI lineage: Eukaryota > Viridiplantae > Chlorophyta > Chlorophyceae > Chlamydomonadales > Chlamydomonadaceae > Chlamydomonas > Chlamydomonas priscui. The sequence goes on along the minus strand of VFSX01000734.1, from coordinate 46,228 downwards.
TGCTCGGTGCAACTACAAGGGGTCAGCTTCTGCTCAGAGCCGGGTTAAGGGTAACAGGTTGAGAATCCTGTGAATGCTGGTTGAAATCCCAGTTAGAAAACCCCTTAACACGTTAGAGGTTGCGGCCCGGCTGGATATCCTTTTCGGCCACGTCTTGGCCTTTCTCCCCACGGGGGGATGTCTCTTCTGGCAATTGGCGACGAACCTGCCTTGCGTTTTCCGTTTCCCAACATGCGCTCACCGACTTCAACAAGCGTTTGCTGCCGCTGCGGTAGGGGACCTAGGGGTGCGCCCACGCTCTTTACAGAGTTGGGGTTCCCTACCACCAACAGCCAGCCATCTCAGTAAGGTGCTCGGGCCATATGGCGCCGAGCACGGTCTTATACGCCTTTAGAGGTGTCCCTGACTGTAACATCCATCATCATGCGCACGCACATGCCAGCCCCATCGTACAGTGATGTCAGGGCTGCTAAAAACGCCCCCCCCACCCCCAGGCTCTTAAGGCACTCCCACATGAGCTGCCGATGCACGCAGTCGTGGTCGATTTTACAGTCTTGTTGGACGCCTTTAATGGCGTATTAGACTTGTGCTTGCGCACTCAATCCCTGAGGCAGGCAGATACTATCACCCGCACTAGTCCACTGAGTGGATACGCATTGACTGTGTCCATCCCACTAGCTCTAGTACATCTGGTCGCGCCATGCGTCTCAGTTCGGGCAGCCAGCCTGGCCACCCTCCTCCTCCTCCGTTCATCATGTGGCGCACGCCCGACATGCCGCCAGCCTCCATGCATGGCGCTTGCGCTGCGAGGGCGCTTGCTGCCAGTGCACCTCCGTCGTCATGTGTCTCATGCAAGTAAGATTCGCCCTGCATGGAGAGACCCTCCATGCAGGTCACTGAAGTGCCCCGCGATTCGTATGCCTTTCTAAAGTCGATGAAGGCAGTATACAGCGGTTTTCGCTCATGGCTGCGCCTCTCAATCATGTGCTGTAGGATGAAGGCATTGTCAGGGGTCCCCCGCCCCTTCCGGAACCCTGCCTGCCCGGCGGCTCTATGGCCGCCCTTCTCAGCAAGGTCGTCTAGTCTGCGGAGTAGCACCAGACTATAGAGCTTAGCAAGCGCCCCACCCACCGTGATGCCCCTATAGTTGTCCCGCTCGTCCAGATTGCCTTTCTTCGGCACCGGCGTGACTGCCCCCATGTGCCATGCTTTGGGATACCCCTCGCGGAAGACCCGATTGAGTAGATGTGTGATCGTTCAAGCAGCGCGTGTTGCGGCTCGCTCCCCTCCACATCTCCCCCACCCCCTGTGTCCCCCTCCCAGTCCATGCCCTTTGATAAAATTCTACCGGTACGCCGTCCACGCCCGGCGCTTTGCCCGCCGCCATGCCCAGGAGGGCTGTGCTCACCTCGTCCTCGGTGATCCAAGCGTTGAGTACTCGTGCCCGCTGCTTATTTCCTTCGGAGGCATCCGAAAACGGGTTCCCTCCCTCCTGCAGCTCCCCATGGGCATGCTCGCCCCCAACCAGGCCCTCAAAGTAGGTCGTCCACCCCTCTACATCCCTCAGCCCCCCTCCCTGGCTCCCTGGTTTAACCTTGCGCCAGAATTTCCTGGGGGCGCCATGCATGTGTTTGAGCATAGCGTCGTACTCCTGGGCCTCCCATGCCCGGCGCACGCGTCGCGTGGTCTGCCTATACGCCCTGAACGCTGCTGAGGTCAGCGTCGACTGCGCCCCGTGCGCCCTCTCGGCCTCTCGATACGCCTGCCGTGCCTCCTTGCACTCCTGGGCATACCATGTGTTGTGTGGTCGCACTGATGCGCCCCCCCCCCTGGTTTTACCAGCACCGCCCCAGCCGCCCCTGACGCGTGCAGCGCCCGCGCTGCCCGCTCAACCGCCCCTTCTAGGAGCGCCTGCTCCTCATCTACCGTGGGGGCCTCCCGCGCCCCCTTGATCTCTGCCGCCACCCCCTGCAGCTCCCGTGCGTAGGCACGCTCCCCCCCCTCAGGCCACCTAAATCTAGTTGGCGTGGTGCATGGCATGGTAGGGTGTGGCGTGGCGACCGCCTCACCGGCCGCCTCGCCCATGGTCAGCACAACTGGGCAGTGGTCAAAGGACCCCTTCCAGCCTGGCAGGGTGGGGATCGTATGCACCCTGAGCGTGGCCCCCTCCCGCGGGGCCCCCGTCTCGCTAAACATGAGTGCCGGCGATGCAACGTGGTAGTCAACAACGCTGTGCGCATTCCTGCCTGTTGCATGGAATGTGTGTGCTCCCCCCTCATCCTCTGGCAAGCGCCCGTTCAGAATCACCATCCCGGTGTCTCGGCACAGTCTAATCATGTCCCTCCCGTGCGCGTTCTGCGGCCCGTGGTCGGCAGACGTCCGCTGTCCTACCCGCCCAGCCCGTGTGATGTCCCAAGCGGTCAGCGCGAGGGCGGGGTCACCCCCCTCGGCGTCGTGCCCCCCCCTGTCGTCCGCTTGGCCGGTGCGGGCGTTGAGGTCCCCCAAAACTAGCACCTCCCCCAGCTCCCTGTACTTGGCTATCCCTTGGGCGAGAGCCAGCATGTGGGCTTCCGCCCACAGGCTCCCGCCCTCCCGCTTCAGGTGCAGCCCCTGATGGTCGATTTTACAGTCTTGTTGGACGCCTTTAATGGCGTATTAGACTTGTGCTTGCGCACTCAACCCCTGAGGCAGGCAGATACTATCACCCGCACTAGTACGCTGACGACTGCATGCCCCTCCTCCGGTCGTGTGCGCCAGCTGACGTCGCTGCACTGGTGGAGACGATGGCGGTGTTTGGCCGAGCGACGGGCCTTGTCCTCAACCTCGGCAAGTGCGGCATCCTGCCCCTGGGGTCGGCGGGGGAGGGCCTGCTGGCGGGTGCCGAGGTTGCTGGGCTGCGCGTGCTGGACGCGGGCGTGTCGCTGGGGGTGCCCGTCTCTGCCGGCTTGCCGCCCCCGGAGGGCGTCACCGGGGTGTGCCGTGAGAGGCTTGCGGCCGCGTATACCAAGCTCGCGCGCTTCCCCATGTCGGCGTTTGGCAGGGGGCACGCGGCGGCGACGTACGGGGTCTCCCGCATCCTGTTCCGGGCGGTGCACTGTGGCATGACTCCGGAGGCCGAGAGGGTGCTCTCCCGGTGGACGGCTACTCTGGTGGACAGGAGCGTGGGGCCGGACCCGCCGGCAGAGCTGCCGCGGTGGGCCTCTTCGGTGCCTGGTGCGCCTGCTGCGATGCTCCTGGGGCGACCGGCGCATGGTGGTTTGGGGGCGCCGGCGTGGCGGGAGATCGTGCACGGGCAGTGGGCCGTCCACCTCGCGTGCCTGTTTGGGGCGTGGGCGGCAGGCGCCCCCCATCTCCTGCTGCCGGCCCCACGGGCCGGCGGTGGCGGCGGGGCTGGCGGCAGTGGCGGCGGTGGCGGCGGCGGGACACAGCCGGAACAGCAGCCCACGCTCCCGGCCCAGCCGGCATGGCAGCCGCTCATGGTGGAGGTGGTGCACCGCCTGTGCCCGGAGGCCCACCCGAGCCTCTTTGTGCTTATGGCTGGCCTCGCGCCCAGGGCCGGCGCCCTCCCGGACGGCCTTATTGGTGAGTGCGTGGACCCGGCTGTGAGGGCGGCGCTCTTGGCTGGGCCGATGAGGCGCATGCTCGATGGGGTGCAGGCCCTGGGGCCGGTGGCGCGCATCACGGGGCGCGTGCAAACAGCTGAGCTGTGGGGGGCGGAGGCGCCGCTCTGGGCTAACCCCCTCCTCCAGCTGGAGCTGCCGGCTGCGCAGCGGTCGGTACAGTGGCGGGAGCCCACTGGGGATGCGGCAGGGCATGCGCTCTTCAGCCCGACCGATGCGGCACGCTGGCTGGTGGACGGCCTGGCCCGCGTGCGCGACGCCCTCCCCGGCATGCGGACGGTCACGGACCTGTGCGTGCTGTGGGCGTGGCTCGCTGCTGTCGACATGGTGCGCAGCACACGCACGGTTGACCACGCCTGCCTGAGGGTGTACGCTGCTGCGGATCCGGCGCGCGCGCGGCTCGTGCTGGGGCAGATACGCGCGGCGCTGGCGTGCGGCGCTTATGACGGGGGCAATGTCTGGAGGGCAGTCCTGTGCCGCGCCCTTTTCCCAGAGGTGCCGCCGCCAGTGCCGGGGTGTGTGCCAGACCTGCTGTGCGTGCGGCGCACGCTCGACCCCCTGTTCACGGCAGTGGCGGTCGTGCTTGCGGCGCTGCCCCCAGCCTGGGTCGAGGCGGCGGCTGGTGGAGCTGCCCTCACTGTGCTCTGGCCGCTCCGTCACTTCCAGCCCCTCCCCCAGGCGGGCGAGCGCGCTGCTGTGGTGGAGATCCTGCAGCTGGTTGGGTGGAAGCTGCCGAGTGTCATCACGCCGGCTGGCTGGCAGCGTGGGCGGCCTGGCCTCCGATCCACAGCTGCCCAACCTGCTCCCCTACCTGGGGGGGGCGGCGCCGCGGGCGAGCCCCGATGGGTTGGGTTTGCGCACGGCCCGGGTGTGGTGGGGAAACTGACGTGCAAGCTGGCGGTGGCGCTTCAACTGCGGGCGGTTGTGGACGAGCGGCGAGTGCGGCGGGCAGCCACGGTGGAGGCGGCTCTGGCGCTGGACCACGGGCCGCACGGGGGCCCCCGCGCGACCGACGCGCAGGTCTTCGCGGGGCTGCGCGGCCTGGAGGCGGCGGTGCCGACACTGTGGCGGATGCCGCTCCTCAACGCTCGCAAGGAGCCCATCTGGCGGCTGTGGGTGAGTGGTTTTCACAAGCAGGCTGCACTAGGCGTGCCCGAGTGCCCCTGCGGGTGGCGGTGCCGTGATGAGGACGGGCCGCCGGCGACGGCGTGGCGTGCGCACAGCTTCTGGGGGTGCCCGGTGGCGGAGGCGGTGGTGGTGGCGGCTGCTGCTGCCCTCCCTGCTCCTACGCCGGTCATCACGTGCTGCCAGGTGTGGCTGCTGCAGCCTCCCGCTGGGGTGCGTGCTGGTGTGTGGGCGGTGGTGGCAGCGCTCGTGGTGGACGCCATGGAGCGAGGCCGCCGCCACTTGTGGCGCATTACGTGCCCGCGTGATGGTGTGCAGCCCCCTGCTCGCTCGGTGGCGGTTGAGCGGGCGGGGGAGCTGGCGACGATGGATCTGTGGGACGCGCTGGCGTCCTTTGCTGAGGGCGGCGGGATGCCGCGCGGGTGGGCGGGTGTGGTGGGCCCGACCCACCCCTTTGTTGGAGTAGTGGACGGCGGGCTCACTCTGAACAAGACGTCCTAGATCCCTGAGAGGATGGTTTCTTTTGAGGGGAGGTGGCGCCACATGCGTGCGCTGGCGGGTTGTGATGTGGTAGCTGAGCAGAGTGCTGCGGCGGGTGTGCACAACGGCCCTGCTTCCGGTGGGTTGAGGGTGGGCTTTTTGGTCCCTTCATGGTTTTATACCTTGGGCCCGCCATCCATTTCCTGGAGGGGTTGAGTGTGGAGCCTGCACTGTGATTGCTAGATGGCATTCCCTCTGGGGGTGTTTTTGAAGGGGAGGTGGCGCCACACGCGTGCGGTGGCGGGTGCGGTGTGGTCGCTGAGTAGAGTGCTGCGGCGGGTGTGCTACCAGCCCCGCTTCCAGTGGAGGTCTCCTCGGAACCATAGCAGTCACTGAACAGCCGCCTCACATGCCGCGTGGACCCCAAGTAGGAGGCGTCGCGCAGTGCGCCGCGCACGATCCCGTCGCGCGCCATCTGGCCTTCAGAGCCATGGCCCGCTATGAGCCTGGTGGCGGCTGCCACAGGGATGGACAGCACGTGGCTGCGGCACAGCGACGTTTCGCCCACACGCGCGGGCAGCCCCCCCCGGCGGGAGGGGCCGCGCGCAGATGCGGCACGCGCGGCGCCCGCCGCGGCAGGCCGCTCCGCCGCCGGCGCGCCCGCTGCCGACGCCACAGGGGCGGCAGCAGCAGCGGGCCGGGCAGGCTGAGCAGCCTTGGCAGCAGGCGCCGCGCGGGGCGCACTGTGGGCCGCATGCGGCACTGCATGCGGCATCTGCATGGGCGCCCCGGGGACGCGGCTCACCAGGAGGTGCACCAGGTCCACGAGGGACGCAATCTGTTGCGTCTGCGCCTGGACCACAGCGAGCACCACCGCGAGGGCGTCGCTGCTGTGGCCGGCGTCGGCAATCTGTGTCGCGCCCACACGCGTCGGCGCATTCTGTGGCTGAGCGCGCGCGCTCGCCTCCCTGTCCACCAGCCCGCCTACCAGGCCTCTGAGGTCAACCGAGTCTGTGACGGTGGCCGCGCGGGCGACTAGCGCGCCGGCGACCTCGCTGTGTTTGCGCGGCTTAGAGTGCGTCATGATGGTGGACAGGAAGCGCGACTAGCGCGCCGGCGACCTCGCTGTGTTTGCGCGGCTTAGAGCGCGTCATGATGATGATGAGAGTTTTACAATCCACTTCTGGCGGTCACACGTACGGTTCCAAAGCTCCATGCATGATGAGTTACTGTGTGCCCAGCAAGCATTCACAGCCCATTCAAACTTCATTATGAAAAACAATTGTGGCTGCTGTCGACAGGGCCGCTCTCACATTGCACTCGCAGCTGCACGCAAGCACACAGCACGCATGCATGCATACACGCACGCACGCACCCCTGCGAGAGCTGACCCATGTAAGTCGGTACAGGGGTCAGCTCCCGTAGGGCACGCACAGTATGCACACGCACACATCCACCCACGCACACGCACGCGTATGCCTGCCTGCCTGCTTGCACACATGCTCGCACACACGCGCACGCACACTCAGCAGTCCTCGCGCATGTGCTCACCCGCTACCCCCCCCCCCCACACACACACACACAGGCCCCCCACCATCTGCCGTGAATTGACAACATGACGGGTGATGCGTTTTGGCAGTTCATCGAAGCAGCCTGCGCGGGCGCTGTAGCAACATTTGACCGCCTGTTCAGCCCCAGCGCCAAATCGCAGTCGGGCGCCAGCGTCAAATCCGAGTATGTGCTCATACGAGAAGCAGAGATCAGGGGCACGGCCGCATTGATGCGCGCTGCTGAGAGTGGCCAGCTCGACGCGATGCGCCTTGTGCTCGACCACCCATGTGCCGACCCCAGCACCATGATGATGCAAACAACCAGGAATGGTTTCACGCCTCTCATCCTGGCTGCCCAGGGTGGCCATGTGGATGTCATGTGCCTGCTCCTCGACCACCCTTCTGCCGGCCCTGGAGCCATGATGGTTCACACAACTGGCACTGGCTCCACCGCCCTCATGGGCGCTGTTCAGAACGGCCATGTTGATGCCGTACGCCTGCTGCTCGACCACCCGTGCGCCGACCCATCAGCCATGATTGCGCTCCGCACTCCAACGGACGACTGTGCTCTCACGATGGCTGCTAAGTTTGCCTCGAGTCGGTCATCTTCCGACTCCTAGCGCCCCCTCCTGCTCCTGCTGCGCCGTGTCGCTCTGGAGCCGCAGCCGATTTCGCAGATTTTACACGTACGTGCCCAGAGAACCCTAGGGCATGAGCCGCAGCTGTGCAACGACCAGCGTGCACGCATGATCAAGGTGCTTGGGACGCTGTGCCAGGGCAGACACTCCAAGACCCCGTTTGTCTACGACGGTGTCCGCGCCGAGTGCACCCGTCTGCTGCTGGCACAACGTGTTTGAGTTCCACATGCGTGGTGCAACCCCCCGGTGGTGTCTTCGCGAGTAGTTCGGCAGCGCCCACCTGGCACACTTGCCGCAGCTCATCAACGGGGCCGCCGTAGGCGGTTGTGTGGCACCCGCGGCAGCAGGCGTGAGGCAGCCCGCCACCCTGACCGTGGGATCTCCTGAGCCTGACATGCACCGGTCAAGCTGCCTATGAGTGACCTATGCGGACAGTCTCGGGCAGCTCGGCGCCCTACCCTACCACATGCCCAACGACTGAGGCGGCGCCTGAGGCAGTGAATTTACTTGCGCGGATCAGGCGGCGCCTCAGGCGCGCCGATCGCCTGAGGCACCGCCTGGAGCGCACCCCTGATCGCCTTAGGTGCCGTTTCGGGCGTCATCTCGAGCGCCGCAGGCGCCACTCCGACCGCCTCAGGTGTTTTGGCCGCATTCACTTGCGTGGATCAGACGATGGGGCTGTGGTAGGGCTGCTGATGACTGATATAGGCAACACAAGAGTCGACGGCTGCCCAAACACCGGAGATAAGTTGGCAACACTGAGCCCAGTTAGCCCAAACAACCGCCCTCGGGCCTGCACGTACAGCTCGTGCACTTGGACACCATTCGCCTGCTGCTCGGCTACTCTTCTGCTGATGCCAGCACAATGCTTCACACCAGCAGTACTGCAGCAGCACCGATGCCTGGGCCACCCTAGTTGTGGCCGCCGGCAGCACCAATGATTGAACCACCCTGATTGTGTCCGCAAGCAGCCGACGTGAGGGCGAGGAAGCAGGCGCCAGCCCTGACTACAGCCGCTGACATGCCACCTTGCTGGTAGGCTGGCGCGCTGCGTGGCCTTGTGGGCTCTCCTAGTAGAGCCCCCCTAGACGTGTAGTCGAAACCTTAACTCATGCCCTGGGCCCGCGGTCCTCCGGGCGCACACGTGTAATACCTGTAAAACCGCCGACATGCGCGTCGCGGGGATCCTTTGCTCAATGCCCCCCCCACCCCCACGTGTAAATCAACTTTACACTCAACTTCTAGGGCGCTCCATGGCAAGGCCAAGATTCCTCCCTCCTCGGCGCCTGCTGCCTGTAGTGCCAAGCCTGCCTGTTTTTACAGTTTTTACATGTGTGCGCCCAGAGGACCTCGGTTTGTGAGTTAAGGCCTAGACTACACGTCTAGGGGAGCTCTTCTAGTAGAGCCCGCAAGGCCACGCAGCGCGCCAGCCTACCAGGGAACCCAAGCCTGCCTGTGTGGTAGCGCTGCACGCCGGCTGTGCGCTGGCTGCTTACGATTCCTCGCACATGAATGTATGGGTTGGCTTAGTGTGTTTATTTAACGGTCCACTCGGAGTCTACGTTGTTGCAACTGGCTGTGCGATGCAGATTTTCTGAGTTTGTCCCCCCCCACAAAGCTTGTAACAGGGGTTGCCTCGTCAGCAAAGTGCTGGACCTGGGAGTCGCACCTTTGGGCATGGCGTTTGTCCGGCAGGGGTAGGCACGGCTCTGTGCTGTGAGCCCGCAAGCTGTGTGCCCCAAGACTCCTGCTGCAGCTGTGGAACACCATTGGTATGCACACCAGCCGAAACGCCTCTGATTTGGGATTCATCTTTTTGCTTGGCAGCCCCGTGCCCAGCAATGCTGTCTGCAGAAAGTAGAGAAAGTCGTTGCGAGAATATGTAAGCGAAAAGGGCCACAAGATGCCAAGGTGGTATAAGTGCTAGCTCGCGGTTTGGGACGAGCAGGGTCGAATATGCGTATATCCGACGAGCAGGGTCGAATACGCTGCCTGTTCCGTGCGTCGCACAGTGACCAGTGATGCCGCACCCTCATCCTTTACATGCTCTTCTCTAGGGGTGTCCTGCAACCCAACTTTGGGAGCCCCCCATTGCTGCCATGCCGATTGAGCCTGGCTTGCTCGTGTTCACCACTACGGGTGCCCATGGCCCTCGATGCGCCCCCGCCTCGCCCCCGCCCTCCGCCCCCCCCTCCCACTACACAGATCGCCCGTCCGCCTCCCCAACTCATCGCACTCCCTCCATGGCCGCGCAGCGGCCCCCAGCGGCGGCCCCACAGCAGCGTGGGCTCATTGCCGCATCTCCGGCGGGAACACCGCACCCAGCTGCGCCGCAGTCTCCGCGTACACTTGCTGCCACCCGCCCCCGCCTCCTCCGCCACCACCGCCCGGCCTGGCCTGCTGCGTCCCCGCCGCTGCCGCTCCAGCCGCGTGCTGCGCCTGCCGTGGTGGCGCGGTCGCGGGCGGACGCTTTGGCACCATCTGCCCCATGCCGCCGGCAAACGCACCATGGACCGCCATCTGCCCCATGCCGCCAGCAGCCGACGCGAGCAGGTGGCTCGCAGACCCGACCGCGTCGCTGAGCGCCTTGGCGGAGCGGTACGGATGCTGCGGCTGCGGTTGCTGCTGTGGCCGCTGGCGGGAGTGCAGAGCCTGCTGTGGCTGCAGAGGCGGCTGAGCCGACTGCTGCTGGTGCTGCTGGCCACCCGCGTGCGGCGCGTGCTGAACTGACGGCTGTGCGTACCCCGCCACCGACTGCTGCTGCTGCTGGTGATGCACCTGCTGCTGTGCCTGCTGCTGCTGCTGCTGGTACTGCGCCTGCTGCTGCTGCTGCGCCGGCGCAGTCTGAGGCGGCGCGCTCTGGCCACCACCTGCCTGCATCATCAGAGGCCGCCCAGGCACACCAGACGCGCTGAACGTGACGCGCGGGTGCTGCTGGTGCTGGTACTGCTGCTGGTGTTGGTGCTGGTGCTGCTGCGATGCAGTGGAGGGCTGGGGCAGGTAGGCGGCCTGACGCTGCCACAACGACACCTGCTGCGCCTGCTGCGCCTGCTGCTGCGCCTGCTGCGCCGCGTCTCCCGCGCCCCACGCTGCCGCACCGCTCTGATCCGACAATGGTGCGCTGTCCGGGGGACCTGGCTGCATGCCAGCGTGCGGCGCCCACGCCCTCCCCTGGCCTCCCTGGTGCACGGCCGCAGCAGACCCTGCGCCCGCGCCCTCCCACGCCTGCTGCTGCTGCGCCTGCTGCTGCGCCCAGCCCTGCTGCTGCTGCGCCTGCTGCTGCACCCGTCCCTGCTGCTGCTGCTGCTGCACCTGCTGCTGCTGCGGCTGCTCCCAGCCCTGCTGCTGCTGCTCAGATGCGGACGCGCCGACACTGCCCGCCGAGCTCGCCGGGGCGGCGTGTTGCTGCTGCGCCCAGCCCTGGGGTGTGAGGCAAGCGTCCCACACCTGCGCCATGCGTGCGTTTGTTCCCAGTGTTAATGGGTCAGCATGTGAGGTGCACGTGGAGGCACTTTCCCTTGTTATATGCATTGCTTATCTTGACAGACGGAGGCTCTCTAACAGGCGGCATCGGTGGACGAGGATCTCTCTTGAGAGACATACGAGAAGCCCAAACCCCTTGTTACGTGTAATCGAGGCGTGTGCCCGGTGGCGGCGACCCACTGACTTGCGGACCCTCCACGCGCGTCGACCACCCCGGGGCAGACCCACCTAGGCGGGGATCCTTATAGGTATTGCGTATCTGTGCATGCAGATATTTTGAGCCCTAACAGAGGCAGGCTTGGTTAAGCAGAGATGTCTCGTGTAGACGACCAAACCCCTTGTAACTTGTAGCAGAGGCGGGGACCCCCCACTGACCTGCGGACCCTCCACGCACGTCGACCACCCGGAGGCTGACCCAGGCGGCGCATCGTAGCTCGCGCCCGCCCATGGCTGATGGGAGTGCAGCTGCTGCGAGTGCCACAGCGCACTGGCTGCGCCTCCGCCCGGGAGCCACCCCGCAGGCGCGGTGTCAAAGCGGGCGCGGTGGCCGTAGGGCCCGGACGGCTGCTTCTGCTGGGGCTGCTGCATCTGTGCCTGCTGCTGCTGCTGCGCCTGCTGCTGTGCTTGGTGCTGCTGCTGCGCCTGCTGCTGCGCCTGCTGCTGCGCCTGCTGCTGCACCTGCTGCTGCTGCACCTGCTGCTGCTGCGCCTGCTGCTGCTGCGCCTGCTGCTGCTGCGCCTGCTGCTGCGAGTGCTGCTGCTGTGCCTGCTGCTGCGCCTGCTGCTGTGCCTGCTGCTGTGCCTGCTGCTGCGCCTGCTGCTGCGCCTGCTCCTGTTGCTGCTGGCTGTGCTGCGGGCTCTGCTGCTGGTTCCGCTGCTGCTGGTGCACGGGCAAGTGGGGCGACCCAGGGGCGGGTCGCACAGCCGTAGCCGGCACGTCGCCGGCCCCCCGCCCCCCCTCGCGTCCGGGGTTGCGCGCGTCGGCCACCACGGTGGACGCGCGGCCGTGCCCCGGCGGCGACGCTCCCGGTGACTCGCCACCGCCGGAGCCACGGGGCGCGCATGTCGCCGGGGCGCGGTACGCCTCGTACGTGCTGCCGCCAACCGCGCGGTCGACGCCGCCGCCGCCCGTGGTACTGTCGGCGCCGCTGCGGCCGACCCTCCCGTGCGTGCCGTCCCCGCCGCCGTGCACACCGCCGCGGCGCTCGCTCCCGCGCGTGCCATCCCCGCCGCCCCCCCCACCGCCGCGGCGCTCGCTCCCGCGCGTGGCGTCCGACGGCGTCGCTGTGGAATAGGGCCGCCCATGGTGGTCCAGCGTGAGGATGTCGATGTGGCGCTCGCCGCCGCCCCGTCGCGCGCTCATCAGGCTCACGCTAACGCCATCGCCGTCATCACCTGAGGTACATGTATTTTTGTATTTGGGATGTTTTCAAGGATCGGTTATTCGCATGCAAGGATTTTTTTTTCAGTTTCTAGGTTCGATGGTTGTTCAGAGGTTGTCTACGACACGAGGCTGTCGAGACCGTCAAATGCAAATTCGGTTGTGTATGCACGCTCAGGACCTCAGGCTTGATTGTGTGCGGCGCTCGTGCCCCCGACGCGCGCTTATCAGGCTCAAGATCAAATCCAATGAGCTGTGTCCAAGGTCAATGTACAGCCGGAACACAGCCAAACAGCGGTGTTCAGCCGAAACGGAAATCGCATGCCCCGCCCTCACCTCCACCTCTGCCTGGGCTGCCACCGCTGCTGCTGCTCCCCCCGCTGCTGCCCCCGCTCCCACTCTTGCTCCCGCTGTCGCTGTCCGTGCCTGCCGCGCGGGGCGGCGGCAACGGCCGGTGGTCGCGCCACTCGTCGCGACTCGGCGGGCGTGGCTCGACCTTGCGGCGCGCGGGTGCTAGTGCCGGCCGCCGCCGATCGTCCCTCTCCCCCTCTGTGTCGTCTTCTCCCTCGGCATCGTCCTCTGGCACTGCGTGATTGTGCGTGTGTGTGTGTGTGCGTTTGTGTGCGTGCATTGCTTGACTTGGGGTGCTTGCTTGGAGTGCTTTGAATGCGCATTGTGCACGTGTGTGTGTGTGGTGTGTGTGTGTGTGTGTGTGTGTGTGTGCTGCGTGTGATTTGGGGTGCTTTGGGGGTGCGCTGCGTGCGTGTGTGCATGCGTGTGGGGGAGTTTGTTGCCTTGGGGTGTTTTAAGTGTGCATTGCATGTGCGTGTGCGTGTGCATGTGTGTGTGTGTGGGGGGGGGTTTGTTGCGTGTGATTTGGGGTGCTTGTGGTGGGCTCCCTTTTGGTCTTGCGAACACACGGCGCGTGTGTGCGTGTGGTGAAGTGTTTTTAGGTTGCAGGACCTCCTGGCGCAGCATGCGCGCGGAGATTTGCAATCACTAGCCGGCTTCTCGGCGTCAACACACCTGTGTGCACCGGCATGTGCTGCTCCTGATGCTGATGCTGCTGCTGCACCGCCGGCCGCCCCACGTTGTACGCCTCTGCTGCGGCAAACGCCGCGTCGAGCGTGACGCCCTCCCTCTGCTGCTGCTGCTGCGGCGGATGGGGCGTCGCGGCGTGCGGGCCCATGCCACCGGCGTTCGCGCCACCGCTGCCCCCGGCGCCGCCAGCGCCCTCGCTGTGCGCGCTCTGATGCTGCTGCTGGGGCTGCAGCGGCTGCGCTGCCGCGTCTGCCGCCTGAGCGGCCGTCCCAGCGGCCAGCGCGTGGTGCTGGTGCTGGGCTGCAGCCTGCTGCTGCTGCTGCAGCAGCAGCGCCGCATGCTGCTGCTGCGCTGCTGCGTGCTGCGCCGCGTGCGCGTGGTGCGCATGGTGCGTCGCATGGTCCGCCTGGGGCAGCGCCACCGGCAAGCCCGCCCCCGGCATCGGGCCGAGCCCCGGCCAGTGCGCGAAATGCGGCGGCATCGGCCCCGCTGCTCTGCCAGCTGCGTGCGTGGCGCGGCCCAGCCCGCCTGCCGTGCTTGTACCGGCGACGACGGCGGACAGGGGCACAGAGGAGGACGCGGCGGTTCCGTACTGCTGCTGCTGGCCGCGGTACGCGGCACCGCCGTATTGCTGCTGAGGACCGTACAACGTCGGTTGGCCGTACGGCGTGGGTTGGCAGTACTGCTGCTGCTGGGAAGCTGCGTGGTAGCCAGCGTGCAGCTGAGGTGGCAGGTGCTGGTACCCAAAGTGTGGCGAGTGCGGCCCTCCAACACCCAGGGGGTAGGCTCCGCCCCCAAACGCCACACCACCGCCCACACCCGCCATCGCCAGCCCTGGCGCGTGGCCGTGCGGGAACGGACCCCCACCGTACATCAGAGCGTGTGGTACCGTACCGCCGTACATCGCGCCGCCGCTCGTGACGGTGTGACCGCCCACTCCGCACTGCGCGGGGTACCCGGCGGGGTACACAACACCTCCCCCAGGGGCAGCAGCCGAGGCAGCGGCAGCTGCCGGGGCAGGCGCAGCCCCAGGCGCCGACATGGCTGGTGTTGCTGCTGCCGAGCCCTCCGGTCTGCCTCCCTCCCCGGCAGCGGCCGCACCCGGGCCTCCGGGACTGCCGGGCGGCGGCTGCGTGTGCTCCGCTGTGCGCGCCAGCAGTGTGCGCACCTGTGGGAGGCGATATGGGTTGGGTAGGGGTGAGTTGGGGTTGGTAGGGTGTGATGGGGTGGGATGCCACTGCAGCCTTCTGAGCTGGTTGGTGGCGGCTGCGTGTGCTGTGCTGTGCGTGCCAGCAGCGTGCGCACCTGGGCGGGTATGGTAAGTATAAGGATAGATAGGGTACGTACAAGGATAGGGTGAGTGGAAGTAAACGTGTTGAGTTGGGGTGAGAAGAAGTAGGCGGCAACAGCACCCTCGACGCCCCACGACGCGCACCAGCCTCCACAGTTGCCACAGCACAGCAAAACAACCCACGCACATGCCCACGCCTGAACCACCCCCTCCAATGACATGCCCCCCCCCTCCGATTCGATGGAGCGCCTTCAATACAGCACAGTACGGACAGATCCGCACCGCATCAACAAGATGTCACGCACAGCTTGCGTGATGGTGTTGACGCCGGCGGATAGGGAAAGACTTGATTTTAAAAATTAAATAGGGATTCGTCAATACACACACACACACACACACACAAACACACACAAACATCGAAATCTGAAACGCACCGCATCGTCAAGCTGCGCAGAGATGTCGCGCGCAGCACGCGTGATGGCGTCGACACCGGCGCTCGCATCGTCATCATGGCCGCCCGAGGCAGCTGTGCCCGCTGCAGCTGCGGTGGCAGCCGACGCCTGCTGCTGTGCCTGCTGCTGCTGCTGTGCCTGCTGCTGCTGCTGTGCCTGCTGCGCCTGCGCCTGCTGCTGACCCCACCCGCCGCCCGTGATCGGCGAGGATCGTGTGGGGCTCAAAAGTGCGGCAGCGAGGGGGCTCCGGCTGCCTCCCAAGCAACTGACGCTAGACAAGAAAGGGCCCGAACTTGCGAAGCCACCAGCGGCAGGAGAGGGTGAGTGGCTGCGCATGGACATATGAGAGCAGACTGTGAGGAGGGGGGGGCTACCACAGCCTCATCGTCTGATCCGTGCAAGTGAATGCGGTCATAATGCCCGAGGCGGTTGGGGGGGCGCCTCAGGCGGTGGTGGGCGCCTAAGGCGGTCGGGGTGGCGCCTGAGGCGGTCGGGATGACGCTCTAGGCCGTGCCTGAGGCGACCAGGGGTGCGCCTCAGGCGGCGCCTCAGGCGGTCGGCGCGCCTGAGGCGCCGCCTGATCCGCGCAAAAGAATGGCCCGCCCGAGACGCCACCTCAGGCAATTGGGAATGTGGTAGGGAGAGAGAGGGAGGGAGAGGGAGAGGGAGAATGGGAGTGGGAACGAGGGGGCGGGGGACATCGACACCAGCCGCCAGGCCCGCCTAAAGCCCGCCGCCGGCACCGGCACCTTAACCCTAAACCCCAAACCCTATAACCCTAAAAAACCCTGCCCCCCTCTGGCCCTGCCACCCCTCTCCCTGGCACAGTGCCCCAAACCCCTACCGCATGGGGGAGGCAAAGCAAGGTGGCACGCCCACCGATGGTGCCAGCGGAGCCGTTTCCCTCACCCGCGAGTGGCAGCCCGCAGCATAGGGTGCCCCCCTGTGCCCCCCCTGGCCCCCCCCCTCTTCCTTGGTCCGGTACCCCACCTAGTGCCTGCCCTCACCCTTGAGGAGAGGCCTGATGCAGAGGGTGCCCCCCTGTGCCCCCCTGTGCCCCCCCCTGCCCCTGGCACAGTGCCGACAACCCTTACCGTGCGGGGGAGGTGAAGCAAGGGGGGCAGGCCCGCCCTGCTCCCCCCCCTCCCCCCCTCCGTCCCTGGTCCACAACCCCACACAGTGCCTGCTCTCTCCCTCGAGTGGCAGCGTGGCACAGAGGGTGCCCCCTTGTGCCTCCCCCCCTCTGCCCCCCCCCCTGGCACAGTGCCGACAACCCTTACCGTGCGGGGGAGGTGCAGCCAGGGGGCAGGCTCGCCGATGGCGCCAGCGGTGCCATCTCCCTCACCCTCGAGTAGCAGACCGCAGCATGTTCCCCCCTGCGCCCCCCTTTGGTCCGGCCAGCCCCCCCCCCCCCCCTCTGACACAATGCCGAAAACCCTGACCGTGTGGGGGAGGCGAATCCTGGGGGAAGTCCCGCTGAAGGCGCCAGCGGAGCCATCACCGGTCCACCGCTCACACCCGCGCTGTGTCTGACGCCTTGTCCCCACCACCCAGAGGAGTTGGTGAGCATGTGGGAAGATGCGTGGCCTGCGCGTGTGTGCATGTGGTACGTGTGTGTGCGTACATGAGTGTGTGTGTGTGGTGGCGGTGTCATCTTCGGTCCTCCGCTCACACCAATGCTGTGTCCGATGCTGTGTCCGATGCCCTGTCCCCACCACCTAGAGGGGTTGGTGAGAATGTGGGAAGACACGTGGCCTGCGCGTGTGCGCATGCATTTGCGTGTGTGGAGGTGCCATCAGCGCTCTCATGCTGTGCCCCAGGCCGTGTCCTGGGCTGTGCCTGATGCCTGCGCCCCACCACCCAGAGGGGTTGGTGAGCATTTGGGAAGACGCGTGGCCTGCGTGCATGTGCGCGTGTGGCACGTGTGTGTATGTGTGTGCACGCGTGTTTGTGTGTGTGTGTGTGTGTGTATGTGAGTGTCATCCTCGGACCTCCGCTCACACCAACGCTTGTGTCCTATGCCCTGTCCCCACACCTGCAGCTGCTGCCAGCTCCGCTGCCACCGCAGGAGACCCCACACCCACAGGGTGCGATGCCAATGCACGCACGCACACACACACACACACACACTCACACACACACACCTGCGTGCTGCTGCTGCCAGCTCCGCTGCCACCCGGGTGACACCATACCCGCTGGGTGCGCTGCCACTGCCCCCCGCCCCAGCACACACACACACGCACACACACACACACACCTGCATGTGCTGCTGCTGCCAGCTCCGCAGCCACCCCGGGTGACCCCATGCCAGCTGGGTGTGTCGCCACCGCCAGCCCACTTGCCCCAGCAGCAGAGGCAAGAGCCATGCCCCGCTGGTGCACTGATGTACGTAGGGCGAGCTCCATCTCCTGAGTGTGTGTATGTGTTACAGTTACAGTTACAGTTACCATGTTAAGTTCATAAGCTCTTCGCCAGGGGCTCCCGCCCTGGCGCCGCTCGATGGCGGACAACCGGGACAACTGCGCTTGGTACTGGGCGGCTGAAAATCTGGAAATTTACCCTGAGCGGCTGTGACGCACAGCGCTACTGATGAACTGGTCCTGATGGGGCGAGGCTATGTGGCAGATGGGGCAGCGGTACGATGGAGAGCACGATGCACGATGGCGAGAATTGCGGCGAGCATGCACCCCCTCTCACAACGATCGGAACTCAAGCAGATTGCGGCTCCTAATGGTTTACTGTGCCTGGATGGAAGAGAGAGACGGATGGCGAGAAATTGAGAAACATGGGAAGCGAGGCACATGCGGCTAGGCTTTGTGAGGAGGTTGCGGCGCAGGGGTTCCCTGCCCCAAGGCGCAGATTATTAGATGGCGCAGCAATCGATGCACAGCCGTGCGGCATGGGGCGAGGCGAGGCCCCACCAGCGGGCGGGCACCATAATGGAGATGGCGGCTAAGAACGGGGAATGCGGCTACCGGGGATGAGGCTACGGGTTATGCATGCCAGGGGACGGCGGACAAGGCTAATGCGTCATGGCGCATGGGTAAAGAACGGGGAATGAGGCTACGGGAGCTGGCGGGCGCGGCGCACGCATGGCGCGCGCGGCGCATGGGGGTTGCATGGCGGCGCTCTGCGCGTGCATGCATGGAGGAGATTGCTGGCGGGCATGGAGGAGATTGCTCGCGGGCGTGGAGGAGATTGCAGGCGGCAGCATGGAAGCGGATGGCGAGAAATTGAGAAACATGGGAAGCGAGGCACATGCGGCTAGGCTTTGTGAGGAGGTTGTGGCGCAGGGGTTCCCTGCCCCAAGGCGCAGATTATAGATGGCGCAGCAATCAATACACTAGCCGTGCGGCATGGGGCGAGGCGAGGCCCCACCAGCGGGCGGGCACCATAATGGAGATGGCGGTTAAGAACGGGGAATGAGGCTACAGGGAGAGGATACGGGTTACAGATGCCAAAGGGGACGGCGGAACAAGGATCAGCCATAGGTGTCACGGGGAATGGCTAAAGAACGGGAATGAGGCGGGTGGTACGGGTGCTGGCGCTCATGGAGCGCGGCGCGGCGCATGGAGATCGCATGGCGGCGCTCATGCATGGACGAGATTGCTGGCGGGCATTCAGGAGATTGCTGGCGGGCATGGAGGAGATTGCTGGCGGGCATACAGGAGATTGCTGGCGGGCGTGGAGGAGATTGCTGGCGGGCATGGAGGAGATTGCTGGAGCCAATGGCGGCGGCGGGACTAGTAGTAGAACACAGGCGCACACCAACAATGCGTTGCTGTCACTACCTGGGTGGTATAGGGTGGATCTGGGGGCCCAGTGTCCTGTCTAGGTCCAGTGCGTGCGCGCGTGTGGGGGTTAACCCTCACCCCTACCAGGTAGCCAGCCAGTTTCCCACTGAAACTGAGTTTAAGGTGTCGGGCGCTAGCGCCGACACCGGTCTTATACATCATTACTGGTGTCACACAGACTGTAAGATCCATCATCATGTGTGTGTACGAAATATGTATGTGTGTGTGTCAGAGGCGGTGCCCCGCTGGTGCACTGATGTGCGTAGGGCGAGCTCCGTCTCCAGAGTGTGTGTGTGTGTGTGTAAGGAATATGTATGTGTGTGTGACAGGGGCGATGCCCTGCTGGTGCAGTGATGTGCGCAGGGCGAGCTCCATCTCCTGAGGTCATGTGTGCGTATTTGCATGCATGCACGCGCGCGCGCGTGTGTGTGTGTGTGTGTGTGCGCCCCAGCAGCTGATGGGAGGGCCACACCCCGCTGGTGCACTGATGTGGGTAGGGCGAGCTCCATCTCCTGACAGGGCAGAGCGGGAGAAGGGGCAGTGGGTGTGAGCGTGCGCGTGTGTGTGTGTGCGTGTGTGTGTGTTTGTGGTGTGTGTGGGAGGGGGGCGGGGCATAGGGCAAGCTACATGTTTAATTTGTGTCATGCATGCGTGTGTGCGTGTGTGTGTGTGTGCGTGTGTGTGTGCGTATGTGTGTTGAAATGTGTGTTCAAATGTGGGTGTGAGGGTGCCAGCGTGGCTGCGTGTACTCACCCTGAGGGTCCTTTAGAGTCGCGACTGCTGCCTCCTCAGCTCCTACACTACCCCCCCCCCCCTCCACACACAAGGCCTAATCTGCCATCAAAAGTGTCTGACAGATTTTAGCATCGACACACACACACACACACGCATGCACACACACATCCTCAGGCTCTTCTCAAGTCGCGACTGATGCCTCCTCAGCTCCTCTGCCATGCATGGACACATAAACACAAACACACACACACAAGCCTGATGCCTAATATGCCACCAAAGTTGTTCGACGGACTGTAACATCGACCCTCCCCCCCCACACACAAACACACCCTCACCCTCAGGCTCTCTTCCAGCCTCGACTGCTGCCTCCTCAGCTCCTCTGCCATGCATGGACACACACACACATACACACACAGAGAGAGAGAGAGAGAAATACGTTACAGTTCCCACCGCTCGCAACCTAGATAACGGCTCTTGCCAGTGCTAAAGCACCCCCCGGCAATCGTTTCATGAGTCGAGGACCCTTGGATCTTAAGTTCGTTCAGTAGCGGGTGACCAACCATATGCGCTAGTACGAGAGGATATCCGTGGGCTTGGGGTTGTTTGCGGGATCCGAAAAACTGTCATCAGAAACTGTCAATTGTGGTTTTGCTGCGTGTGGTTACGGTTGTGGGGCTGATCCGGCCTCAGCTACCCCGCGGCAGATGCTGTCCCACAGGTGTGGGAACCTAGCTAGGGTGGTCCACTTGGGAGGGAGCCTCCTGGCCTCCAGGATGGCGGCGAGCTCAGGAGGGGTGATCGCAGGGTCCTCGGCGTGTGCCTTGATGGCCTTCTCGTAAAGCGTCTTGACGACACTCATGAACTGGGCAGATGTGAACATCTCGTGGGCGTTGAGACGGTACGAGGTGATGGCACCCACCCTGTCAGGCATCTGGGCGTCCGGGCGTCGGAACATAAAGAGAGCGGCAGTAGGTGGGAAGATTGAGGTGTGGGGAGGGGGTGATAGGTGGGTGGGGGGAAGGGGGAGAGGGGGGGAGGGAGGGAGGTGGCGGGCAAGGGATCCGATAAACGACATCCGATGTTTGTTGATGGCGTTGATGATGGGCGCTGTGGGTGGGTCCTTAGCGTGCATCTCAGAGGTGGAGGTGTGAGGGGAGGATGGGGAGAGGTTGTGGGGGATTCGCTTTATGCTGCGGAGGAAGCGGTTGTGAGTCACTTCCAGGCGGTGTGTGTGGGCGACGTTGAGTGTCCAGCCTTGGCAGCTGTACAAGAGGGCGGATGTGACAAAGGCGTTGTAGAGTTGGATCTTGGTGGAGGGCTGGATGTCGTTACTTTTCCATAGTCTGGGTGTGAGACGGTTGAAGGCGTAGCAGGCAGAGGAGATCCGGCGGGAGATCTCTCCATCGAGGGTGCCGAGGGACGGGGTGGGAGTTGACAGGATGCTGCCAAGGTATTTGAATTTGTCCGTGGGGTGGACTAGGTGGGGGATGTCAGAGGAAGTGGAAGGGATTGAGATTGGTGCTGGGGCGTCGGTGTGGGCAGAAGGGTGGCCGAGGGTTTGGTGCACAGTCTTGTCGTAGTTGATCTCGAGGGCGAGGTCAGAGCAGATCTGATCGAGGAGGGCAAGCATGTCTCTGAGGACGTCGATGTCGAGAGCCATCAGAGCTATGTCGTCCGCGTAGAGAAGGAGGGGGAGGATTGTAGTCGCGTAGTCTGTAGTACGGGAATCAGGGGTTTGGAGAGTGCCGTCGACCATGTAGCCGATTTGGATGCCGGCATCGGGGAGTTGGGCAATCAGGGATCGGACGACAGTATCGATGTAGATGTTGAAGAGGAGGGGGGAGAGGGGGCAGCCTTGCTTGACGCCGGTGTCGAGGTTGAATGGAGCGGAGTACGCGTCGCCCACTCGGACTCTGGCGGTGGCATCAGTGTAGAGGCTCTTGATGCGGGCGAGGAGGTCTGGGTGCACGCCGCGGTGGAGCAGGGTTGCCCATAGTGCCTTGTGGTTGACCCGGTCGAAAGCCTTGGAGAGGTCGACGTAGGCCACGTGAAGGGGGGCTTGGGCACGGTGGGACTCTTCTTGTATGCGGCGTAGGGTGAAGATGGGGGCAGTGGTGCCTCGGTCAGGCCGGAAACCAAATTGGTAGGTGGAGAGGGAGGGTTCCAGCTGTCGCCGTAGGCGGTTGAGAAGGATGTGGGTGTAGGTCTTGCCGGGGACAGGTAGGAGGGAGATGCCCCGGTAGGCCTTGGCGAGTGTGGTGGGCCCCGAGGATGCGCCCTTGTAGAGGGGGCAGATGATGGCTTGTCTCCAAGCGGTGGGGGTGGTTTGGGTGTTCCAGCACTTGCGTATGATGCGGTGGAGGGCAGAGGCGACGACGGGCCCGCCGCACTTGATGAGTGGGGCGGTGACGTCGTCGGATCCGGGGGAGGTGTTTCTGAGGACTCTGATCGCAGCCTCCACCTCGTCCAGCGTGGGCTCGGGGGGTGGGGGGTGAGGGCGTGGGTCGGCGGCGGCGTGGGCGGGTGCGGGGGCAGGGAGGGGGGCGGCGGCGGGAGGGAGGGTAGGGGCAGGGGGGGCGGTGGGCGTGTGGGCCAGGTGGGTGTTGAGGGTGGCCTCGTCAACTGTGGAGGGGAGGGTGTGGAGTTGTTTGAAGTGGAGCCCAAACGCGTCGGCAACAGGCTGGGCTCCGAAGCGGAGGCCGGCATCTGTGCGGAGGGCTGGGGCGGCGGCGAGGGGGCGGTCACCAATGAGCTTCTGCAGTATCTGGTGGGCAATGTGAGGTTTGTGTGCGTCGAGGGCGCATTGGACGCGTACGGCGGTCGCGTTCCAGTGGGCGTCGGTGTCGTCACGCAAGGAGGCCGACAGTTCTGTCTCACAGAGCTTGATCTCTGCCTGCGGGGCGTCCCTGGCACGGGCCGCCTGCAGTGCTTGGGCTCGCTTGAGTGACGCGTCGGAGGGGTTGAAGGAGACGGGGATCTCACGTGGGCGGGGGCCGAGGATCTTCTTGGCCGCCTCATGGAGGGCGGCGGTGAAGCGGTTTGTCAGCTGGTCAAGGTGGGTGGAGGGGAGCGGGGAGCAGGGGGAAAGGGAGGGCGAAAGGGAGGGGGAGGGGAGGGGGCGAGGGCGGACGCGGCTGCCGCAGCGTACCTCTGCCGCGTGTCGGGGTCGCGGAGAAGGTCGGTGAAGTAGCGCCGGGGGGGTGGGGTGCGTGTGTGTTGGGAGTGTGCGTGGCTCCACGCTTTGGAGAAGCGGAAGCGGATGACGGCGGTGACGAGGGAGTGGTCAGATTTTGTAAGGGAGGGGATTGGGCGGGTGATGGGGCACTGTGCGCGCACACTTTGGACAGAGGACAGGTGGGAGCGGCGGACTAGGATGTAGTCCAGTATGCTGCATGTCTTGTGGTTGTTGCTGTACCAGGTGTACGCATGCACGGGGGGGTTGGGGAAGAAAGAGTGGGTGATGGCAAGGTTGTGGGCGGCACACAGGTCGAGGAGCATGTGGCCGTTGTCATTGATTTTGGGGCGGTGGCGGTATGATGCGAGGCGGGGGTTTGGGGGGAAGGGGCAGAGGGTGCTGTGGGGAGTGGGGCAGGCGTGTCGGCCTACCGATGGGTGGGTGGTAGGGGAGGCGCCGGTGGTGGTGGCGTTGAAATCGCCCATCACAAGGAGGTAGTGGTGTGAGGGTACGTCAGAGGATGCCGTGGAGTTGCTCGTAGAACGCGTCTTTGGCGAGTTTGTCGGTGGAGACGTTGGTGGGGGCGTACGCGATGATCGCGCTGATCGGGACGGTGCCGTTGGGGTGGAACCTTAGGACCAGCACGCGATCGTCGAGCGCAGCCGAGCCGGCGGTGGGAGCGCGGAGGAGTTTGGCGGTGTCGGGGGACAGGAGTGCTCCGACGCCGTGCGGCTTGGTGCTGCCGGGGGGGCGGCCGGACCAGATGAAGAGGTATCCGTTGGCGAAGGTGTGTCGGCCGGAGCCGGGGTGGCGTACCTCTTGGAGCCCGCAGATGTCGACGCCACGATCTGCGAGGTGGTTGGCTAGTATGCCGGGTAGTGCCAGGGGGTCCTTGCGTGTGCCGTCTGCTGCCTTCCAGAGTGAGCAGCAGTTGAAGGAGGCGGAAATAAAGTCACGGGAGGGGTGGAGGAGACGGGGGCGCGCGATCCCCAGATATGGTGGGACGGGGTCGCGCGTTGCAGCCGGGGGGACGGGTGGTGCAGGGTCGGTGGCCAATCGCCCTGCCCGTCCTGGGGGGCGCTCACGCGCGGGGACCTACCGCGCTCTTGGAGCGGGTGCTGTACGCGGGGCCGGAGGGGGTGATGGTGGTCGCGGTCGTGGGGCCGGTGGTGGAGGGGAGGTTGTCGGGGCGGGGCGCGACGTAGAGGGCCTTGGCCTTGCGCGCGGATGAGTCGCGCGGCTTGGGGCCCCACTCGGGGGTGGTCTAGGGAGAGGTGCCTGCAGCGGGGTCCTGGGCAATGGGTGAGGCGGGGTTGCTGTGCTGCCAGACGTTGAGGGAGGCGGGCTGCACGAGGGAGGTGGGCGGGGAAGGCTGCAGGCCGGTGGCGATCACTCCGGTGGTGGTGAGCGGGGTGATCTCGCAGGAGAGGACGCGGTTGGAGGTGGGGGCGGTGGTGGTGGAGGAGAAGTTCTCCCTTGCTGAGACGAGCGGGGTCGGCTCGGTGCGCGGCGTGTTTGTGAAGAGCACATTGTTTGCGAACACGCGGCGAGCGCCGAAGAGGAGGGCACGGGAGGTCTCGAGAGTGGTGAGGGCTCGGGTGAGGAGGGAGGGGCTGGCGGGGACGGCGAGGTTGGCGGGGTTGAAGATGATGGGGGTGTTGCCGCCGCCGCTGAGGGAGGACTCAGCGGAGGAGGAGGCGGAGGAGGATGAGGAGGGGTAGGAGAGGGCGGTGCGAGTGGCACGCGCCTGCTTGGGGGGGCTTTCCGAGGAGAAGCGCACGTGCTTGGGGAGGGTGGCGTCCTGCTGCTTGGGCGAGGAGAAGCGCACGTGCTTGGGGAGGGTGGCGCGCTCCTGCTTGTGGGGGGCTGCATGGCGCGCCTCGGCTGGGGCGCCGCGGGCGTCAGGTGCGCGGTCTGTACGGGCGGGGGCAGCGGCAGGGGCAGGGGCAGGGGTGTCACCCTTGTGCATGAACCCGTAGTAGGGAGCGCGCTTGCTGGCTGGGCGCATGGAGTTCCTGGGCCGCATGGGAGGTTTTTTTTTTGCAGCGGCAGCGGGTGCGACTGGCGCCACCCCTGGGGCGGCCGGGCTGGCGGCGGTCGTTGCGGCGTGAGGGGGGATGACGTCGTTGGGAGAGGCAGTGGGTGAGCGATGGGTGGCGGAGAGCGTGATGAGGACGCGGGTGCCGAAGGGGGACACGAAGTCGTCGGCGCCCGCCAGCAGCACCGCCGCGTGGGCCAGCAGCCACGCCACGGCACTGCGGGCCCAATGGCGGCTGGCGACGGCGCCGACGATCGCCAGGCCGACGAATGTCAGGGTGGCGGCGAAGACGCCGACCAGCACGGTGATGAGGACGCCGATCATCATGAGGAAGGGACTGAGGAGGGGACTGAGGAAGGGGACTGAGGAAGGGACTGAGGAAGGGGACTCCACAACACACACACGCACACACCCTCACCCTCAGGCTCTCTTCCAGCCTCTGCTGCTGCCGCCTCAGCTCCTCTGCCATGTCCTCACGCTCCAGCTGCGTAGATACAGCAGCCTCGATTGCGGCAGAGCGGACCTGTGTGTGTGTGCGTGCGTGTGTTTGTGTGTGTGTGTGTTTGTGTGTGTGTGCATGTGTGTGTGCGGTGGCGGTGACTCAAGCTCCAGCTGCGTTGATACAGCAGCCTCGATTGCGGCAGAGCGGACCTGTGTGGACCTGTGTGTGTGTGTGTGTGTGTCGCCCCAGCTCCCCAAGTGGCAGAGTCCGTACCCATACCGGACACACACGCACACAGAGAGAACAACGGAGAGAGAGGGATGGGGAGAGAGACATTCGTTACAGTTCCCACCACACGGGCAACACACAAAAACACACACGCAAACACACACAAACACACCTCTTCTGCCTGCTCCAGGAACCTTCGTCCCAGCTCCCGCGGGGGAACCGGTCCAACTTGTTTGTCAAGCGCCATTTTGTCCCACTGAAGCTTTCGGAACTCTTTGATAATAGTCGCCTGATGGGGGGAGGGGGGGGGGCATGTGTGCGTGTGTGTGTGCCGGGGGGGGGCATGGGTATGGTAGGGGGGCGTCCACAGTCATCGCCTTCAGTTTGGCCTTTCTCAGTCTAGAAATCACACAATCCGCCGCGCGTCAAAGGAGAGGACAATTCAAACGTCATTCAAACGTCATTGCACCTGATTCCCGAGGGAGCCTGGAGGGTTGCCCAAGTAGCGCTTGAGATCCTCGAAAGTCATCGCCTTCAGTTTGGCCTTTCCCTTCCTTCAATCCGATAACCGACACGCGTGTTCCAATCGAACATGCAAATGAGATTCAAACCATTAAATAAAGCAGGCATGTATCCACCTGATTCCCGAGGGACCCCGGAGGGTTCCCCAAGTAGCGCTCGAGATCGTCCAAAGTCATCGCCTTCACTTTGGCTTTTTCCTCGTTAATGATCGCGAGCCGTGTCTGGTTTCGGCGC
>VFSX01000734.1:0-17500 GCA_016618255.1 Chlamydomonas sp. UWO 241 | reverse complement strand
TCCTGGCGAGGCTTTGGCTACCACTGACACTTATTAATTACACTTTACGAGCTCATTTTGGCTGGGGGTCGAAACATTACCGTATTGATCAGAGGATTTGGTGAAATAAAGTTTGGTAAATTTACCAAATGGCGTGCGCAGCGTTAACGCGCGTCGGAAAATTTACCAAAGGCGTATCATCAGCGAAAAATGAGTGTGGGGGTGTGAACGCCCCCCCCTCAGAGTCGAATGCCGCTTATTATAGGTCGAAAATGATCTACGCGTCGAGAGCTTCCCGAATCTGTGTATAAATATGAATTCTGACGTTTTGAAGACCCAGAAAAGTCGGTTTTAAGATTTGTCCGTTGGAGGGTTCGGACAGGTTCACTCCGCCTGTGCCGCCAGCCACAGCCACTCTGGACAGCCGCTGGAATTCATCCTCTGCTGGGATACCACCAGGATAAGAGACTGCAGGCATGGCCAGCCATCAGGAGGGGCCCCCTGACCCTGATGGGGGAGTTGCTGGCGACGACGACGTGATGGTGGTGGAGCATGCAGGAGAGCCTGCTGGAGATGATGATGAGAGTTTTACAATCCACTTCTGGCGGTCACACGTACGGTTCCAAAGCTCCAGTGGGACTTAGAGAAACAAGGCTCAAGGCCCACAAAAGGTCAAGCTACAAGTAGCCCACGGTAACGCCATCCACACTTGGTGGCGGGCGCCAAGCAAGCAGCACCACTGTGCAGGCTGCACACCCAGCCCCTCAAATGGCCAGAGGGCGGACCCAAGGTATAAAACCATGAAGGGACCAAACAGCCCTCCCCCAGACCACCGGAAGCGGGGCTAGTAGCACACCCGCCGCAGCACTCTACTCAGCGACCACACCGCACCCGCCACCGCACGCGTGTGTCGCCATCTCCCCTTCAAAAACACCCCCAGAGGGAATGCCATCTAGCAAGCAGGTGCAGGCACCCGCTCGCCGTCAACGACGAGGCGCGCGCGGTGGAATTGCGCCCGCTTCCCCGCAACCTTGGCGGCGAGGAAAGCGGGCCACAGCGCCTGGTGCTGCGCCTCCTCGCGGTCACTGAGGACGTCGAAGACTGCAGTCGAGTCCACGCAGCGGCGCAGCTCGTGGCGCCAGCGCACGACAGTGTCGGCCACGGCGTCAGACGCCACGGTGAAGAGCACACGCAGCACACCGCCCCCGCGTGGCTCCACGCCGATGCCCCCGACGGCAGGCTTGGCGTTGAGGAGCGACGCGGACACGACGCCACCATCAGCCGGCTCCCGCCGGCCGGTGCCGCCGTAGAGGAAGCGCACGACATCCGTAGCCAGGCGGACGGGCAGGCTGGTGCCGTCCTCGGCAGCTGCAGCGATCCGCTCCGCCGCCGCCGCCGTCGCCTCCTCTTCATCCATCCGCCTGCCACCGCCCGCGAGGAACCAGTTGGCGCCGCGTGCCACCGGGATGGACAGCACGAAGCTGCGGCGCAGCGACGTGTCGCCCACACGCGCAGGCAGCCCCCCCCGGCGGGAGGGGCCGCGCGCAGACAGGTTGTGTGGGGATGGCCGTAGGCTAATCCGCTTTTCCCTTTTTCTGCTCGGGGGGAAAATAATTGCGACGAAAAAGTGGGGAAAATCAACTGTGTCAGGAAAAAGCCGGGAAAAGGCGGAATAATAATTAATTGCTAAATCCTTCCCAGGTAACACTGGTGGAGCGATGCCGAGACGCAACAGCGCAACAAAAAAACTGGTGGAAACGGCTCCAGAAAGCCACCAGTACATCGCTGCTTTTAAGCTGACGAGTAGCCACAAAGAAAGCACTAGGGAAGCTAGGAAAGGAAGCACCTCAGAAGATGCCAGAAGTTAATGAGATGTGACCAATCGTTGCGAGCGCTGCTGCCCTTGCCCCTGGTGCTGCATCCCTGCGCGCACACGCACGCACGCACGCACACACACACACACACACACACACACAGAAGTAAATGAGATGTGACCAATCGTTGCGAGCGCTGCTGCCCTTGCCCCTGGTGCTGCATCCCTGCGCGCACACGCACGCACACACACACACACACAAACACACATACACACACACACCGCTGCGTGCGCCTCCCGTGCCTCTGCTGCTGCCCGCCTGCCCATCGGGCGATGTGTCGCCTACGTGTCGACATCCAATATCTTCCGAACTGTGGCACACACTCACACACACGCACACACACACGCACCGCTGCGTGCACCTCCTGTGCCTCTGCTGCCGCCCGCCTGCCCATCCGGCGATGTGTCGCCTACGCGTCGACCTCCACCTCCATTGGATGTGAATGTGTGTGGCACACGCACGCACACACACACACACACACACACACACACACGCGCACACACGCACACACAAACACACCACTGCGTGCACCTCCTGTGCCTCTGCTGCTGCCCGCCTGCCCATGAGGCAAAGTGCCGCCTACGCGTCGACCGTGCAAGCCCGCTGGCATGGGGTGTGTGCGGTGGCCTGGGATGTGCACGAGCTGCGGTGTGTGTGTGTGTGTGTGTGTGTCTGCCACGCAAGCTTGCCGGCATGGGGTATGTGCGGTGGCCCAGGATGTGCACGAGCTGCA
This sequence comes from Chlamydomonas sp. UWO 241, assembly GCA_016618255.1. Taxonomy (NCBI): domain Eukaryota; kingdom Viridiplantae; phylum Chlorophyta; class Chlorophyceae; order Chlamydomonadales; family Chlamydomonadaceae; genus Chlamydomonas; species Chlamydomonas priscui. The sequence goes on along the minus strand of VFSX01000734.1, from coordinate 14,914 downwards.
GTGTGTGTGTGTGTTTGTGTGTGTGTATGTGTCCGCCACGCAAGCCCGCTGGCATTCGGTGTGTCCGGTGGCCCTGGATGTGCACAAGCTGCGGTGTGTGTGTGTGTGTGGTTGCCACGCACAACCGCAGGCCACGCATACCTGAGGGCGGCGCGTGGGCAACGGGTGTAGCGAAACGAAGATGTGCGTGCCCCCCCCCTCCCTGCTTGACTTTCTCTCAATCTCTTTCCTAAAAGTGTTCTTCCTGCCCCCCCCCCCCCCTGAATCAGTGCCTTACCTGAGGGCGGCGTGTGGGCGATGGGTGCACCGGAACAATGCCCCCCCCGGCCCTCCCTCCCCGCACCCCGCCTGAATCAGGGTCTTACCTGAGGACGGCGTGTGGGCGATGGGTGCAGCGGAACGAAGATGTGCGTGGGGCCCCCGACAGTTGCTGCCGCTGGCACAGCTGCTGTGGCTGCGTCCTGCGGCTGTGTGGTGTGGAGGGTGTGGGGTGTATGTTTAGAAGGGAGGGTGTCGAGCTGTGTGCGCGTGCGTGTGTGTAAGTGCGTGTGTGTGTGTGTGCGCGCAAGTGTGCAAGTGTGCACGTGTGGGGCAGAGGGTGTGTGTAGTGTAGTGTGTGTGTGTGTGTGTGAGTGTGAGTGTCCACGTGCAAGTGTATAACGGAGCGCCGTGTGTGTGTGTGTATGTGTGCATGCGTGTGCGTGTGTGCACGTGTATGCATGAACTGCTGCGCCGCCTACCACTGCCGCCTGCTGCGCCTGCTGCCCCTGCTGCGCCTGGTCTTGCTGTGCCGGCTGCAGTGGGATAAAGATGAGGGGCTGTCTCACGCCGGGGATGCCGGGAAGCAGCACCTGGAATATAGCAGGTGTGTGTGTGTGTGGTGGGGGGGGGGCTGTTTGGGGTAGTCTAGCCGGCGGGAGCGGTAGCCTATCGGCCGGGAGCCGGCGGTACTCTTGGACTTAAGTGTGCTGGAGTATCGGCGGGTGTCTTTAGTAAAATAGTAGACTGCTTAGCTGGAAACCCCGTGTTACTTGTTACTTGTGTGTGTGGGGATGGGTGGGCGCTGTGTGGACGCCACCAGCATGCATATTCCTGTCCTCCCTCTCGTTTCCCCCTGTCATTTCCCGCTACCTTATTCTCTCTCTAATTTGCTCCCTCTCAGTCCTTTCCTAGCTCTTATTTTGTCCCTCTCTCACAGGAATAAATACCTAGAGCATAGCACGCCGTTGCTAAGATGGTGGGCGCAGCGCCTCGCTCGCCGGCTTCAGCTTTGGGACCTTGTGTTTTTTAGGGCGCTCCCATTGTGTTGTGCTTGTGACAACAACAACACCATTTTCACCCGCTCTCCCCAGATTCATCTCTCTCTACCTCTCTCCCTCCATCTAATGCTCCCTCTCTCTCTCTATCTCCATCTAACTCTCTCTCTCTCTCTCTCTCTCTCTCTCTCTCTCTCTCTCTCTCTCTCTCTCTCCCTCCATCTAACGTACCAGCCGCTGGGGTAACTGACGCAGGCAGTGTAGACTGCTCCAGCCTTCTGCCCCCCTCCCCCCCTCTCCCTTTCTCACCGGGCGCGCGGGGCTGACTGAAGGTGAGGGTGTGTACTTTCGGACCTCTGCTGTCGAGTTGAAGCGCACGCGCGAGGCGGCACCGGCGTCGGCAGCGGTTGTCGTTGCAGCCGCCGGTGTTGCTGCTGCAGCCTGTGGAAATTGTGGCGGCGTTTGTGGAAGCTTTGGCGACAGTTGTGAGCATGTTGGCGGCAGCTTCCGAGTTTTAAGTGCACGCGCAAGGCAGTGGTCCCTTGGAAGGATTTTAGCAATTAGTTTTTTGCCGGCTCCATCAACTTTGACCGCTCATACCAGGAACAATACACAACGGGTAGTCATGCAACGCATGCCGCTGGGCTGCTCTCGGCAAGAGCTTTCCAACGCACCGCTCCACGCCCTCTCCCACCAAGTGTGAGGTGGTTTTCTGGGAAATGGGAAATCCGGCTCGGAGCGGTATACAACTCGCAGGGGAATCACTGGCACGAGGCGGCGCCGGGATCGAGACACACACACACACACACACACACACACGTATACACACAGGAACACACACATACACAGGAACGCACATGCAGGAACACGTACACGCCCACATTTGCTTCCACACACACACACACACACACACACACACCTGCGTCGCATGTGGCTGCCCTTTGCCCGAATGCGCCACTGCTGCCGCTGCTGTCGCCGCCGCCGCTGCCGTTGCCGCTGCTGTCGCCGCCGCTGCCGACGCCTGCGCCTGACCTCCTCCATGATGTACCGCTGCCGCTGCTGCTGCTGCAGCAGTGGCAGCAGCAGTGGCAGCAGCTTCTGCCGCAGCTGCGGTGGCGGCGGCTGCTGCGCCCGCTGCCGCCGCTGCCGAGAGGTCTGGACCTGCGTACGCGAACAGTGTTTGAGGGTTGAAATTCGATAGATTTCAATCAAACTTTTACAAGATATAGTGTCAGGCTTTAGCTGCTGCAGCAGCTGCAGCTGCCGCACTCGCTGCCGCCGTTGCCGAAGGGTCTGGACCTGGGTTTGGGTGTGAAGGTCCATGGATTCATGAGAGTGAGTACTAATTTCAAACAAAATGCTGCATCCGTTGCCGCCGCTGCTGAAAGGTCTGGACCTGGGTACGCGTTTGGGGGTTGGGGGTTGAAATTCGTCAGATTGACGCAGTTTTCAGGTTTTCAGGTTTCAGCCGCTGCAGCAGCTGCTTCCGCCGCCGCTGCTGACAGGTCTGGACCTGGGGACACGTTAAGGGTTTGGGGGGTCAGATTCGTCAGAATGAGACAGTTTTCCGGGGTTCAGGTTTCAGCCGCTGCAGCCGCTGTTGCTGAAAGGGCCTGGTAGGCTGGCGCGCTGCATGGCCTTGCGGGCTCTCTTAGTAGAGCTCCCCTAGACGTGTAGTCTAGGCCTTTACTCACGCCCCGGGGTCCTCTGGGCGCGTACGTATAAAACCTGTAAAACCTCGACCTGGGTGAGCGCTAAGGGTCTGAGGGTTTTACCATCACCACACCGCACACACCCAGGCCAATGCATGCGCACACACACACACACGCACACACACATACACACACACTAACACACCTGGGTATGCCACACTTCCGAAGCCACGCTGTGGCACAGGCCCTGCTGAAGACGATGCAGCTGCCGCGTCGGAAGGTGCAGCTGAGATGCGAGTTGGGGAGGAGGGCCCCTGTGTATGTGTGTGTGTGTTGGCGGTGACGGAGGTGGTGGTGGTGGTGGTGGGTGTGGCGGTGGCAGGGTTGGCTGCTGTCTCTGAGGGTGCAGCTGAGATGCGAGTTGGGGAGGAGGGCCCCTGTGTGTGTGTGTGTGTGTGTGTTTGTTGGCGGTGATGGAGGTGGTGGCGGTGGTGGTGGGTGAAACAGTGGAAGGGGTGGCTACGGTGTCTGAGGGTGCAGCTGAGATGCGTGTTCGGGAGGAGGGTCCCTGTGTGTGTGTGTGTGGGTGGGTGGATGTGCGTGTGTGTGTGCGTTGGGTGCGGCTGCCGCGTCTAAGGGTGCAGCTGAGATGCGAGTTGGGAAGGATGGCCCCTGCGCATGGGCGATTATGGTGAGTCATATACAGGGATACATGACATGGAGGGGGTGGGCAGTCTCCCTTCCACACACAGACAGACATACACACACACAGATGCACATACGCAGGCGCACTGACGCACACACATAGCCACACACACCCTGGGCCAGCTAAGACACACACATACGGACAAAGTGTCACACAAACACACACAAACACACACACAAACACACACACACACATTCCTAGGGTCTAATGCGCCATCAAAGGCGTCCGACGGACTGTAAAATCTACCACACATGTGCACACTTACACAAACACACACACGCACGCACGCACGCACGCACACTCAGACACCCACACACCTGGGTCTCATACACGGGAATGCGTGGCATGGAGGGGGTGGGCGGCCCAGATGAGACAGCAGCAGCAGGACCAGCGGTCGTAACTACCATGGGGGGTCCGTCCACTGATGGCTGTGTCGTGCTGGCTGGTGCAGGCGTAGTGCGTGTTGGAGAGTCGGTGCCTTCGGATGGTGATGTTCCGGAGAGCGAAGGTGCCCGGGAGTGGGCAGGGCTGCGTGAGGAGGTGTCCTGCGTGTTGAGTGTGTGTGTGCATGTGTGTGTGTGCCCGTGTGCACGTGTGTGCGTGTGTGTGTTTGTGTGTGTGCTGTGACAACGGATGGCTGTGCTGACCCGGCTGGTGTGGGCGCTGTGCGTATGGGGGAGTCGGTAGATACATCGTGTGGTGCTGTGCGGGAGAGCGAAGGCGCCCGGGGGCGAGCAGGGCTGCGTGAAGACGAAGAGTCCTGTGTGGTGTGCGTGTTTGTGTTTGCGTGTGGGTGTGCGCGTGTGTGTGTGTGGGTGGGCGGGTGGGCATGCTTCCGGTTCCTCTACCATTACACACGCCCAGCATGCTGGCAACCAACACACACAAAGATACATACACACACACACACGCACAGTCCCACACACAACACACCTTGCCCGATTGCTGGCGAGAAAGCCCAGCTGGGCTCCCCGGAAGGATCCTGGTCCCCCCACCTCCACCAACGCCCAGCCGGTTGCCAACCGCACCCGCCCCCCCCCCCACACACACACGCACGCACACCCACACCCACACACCCACCCACGCACACACACACACTCACGCACATATCCACACAGTCCCACATGCACGCACCTTGCCCGATCGCTGGCGCGATAGCCCAGCCGGGCTTCCCGGAAGGCTCACGGTCCCCCCACCTCCACCAGCACCCAGCCTGCTTCCAGCTGCCTCCCCGCCACTCTCCACGGTCCCTCCGCCGGTCTCCTTGATGGAGCGGCGCGAGAGTGGGTGCTTTGAGGGCGAGCCGGGCGTGCTGCGTGTGTGAGTGTGTGCGTGTGTGTGTGTGTGCATCTGGTGCGGCGCGAGAGTGGGTGTTTGGCGGGCGAGCCAGACGTGACGTGTGTGTGTGTGTGAGTGTGTGTGCAGCTCGTGCGGCGTGAGAGGGGGTGCGTGGCGGGCGAGCCGGGCATGCTGTGTGTGTGTTTGTGTGTGTGTGTGTGTGTGCAGCTCGTTCGCTACGAGGGTGGGTGCTTGGCAGGCGAACCGGGCGTGCTGCATGTGTGTGTGTGTGTGTGTGCTCGTGTGTGTGTGTGTGTGTGCGTGTGTCTATGCGCTGTGACAGGGGGCGCGTAGCGGGCAATCCGTGCTTGCTATGTGTGCATGCATAGGGAAGGATGAGGGGGGGGGGGGGGGGGGAGCGGTGGAAATAGAGGTCCTGAAAGGGCGGTGGAGGCTCATGCACATATGGACAGCGACCGACCGACTGACCGACCGACCGACCGACTGACCGACCGACCGACCGACCGACCAACTGACCGCGCCGGCAACAGGCAGCCAAGCAGGTAGGCAACACAGAGACAGGCGGACATAGATATAGGGAAACCAGCACACACACACACACACACACACACACACACACACACACACACACACACGCATGCACACATGCACACATGTGCACACACAAATGAAAAGAGAGAGAGAGAGAGAGAGAGAGAGAGAGAGAGAGAGAGAGAGAGAAAGAGACAGACAGACAGAGAGAGGCAAAGCGAGAGATGCAAGGCAGAGAGAGAGAGAGAAAGCGCTCCTCACCTCTCGCTGCAAGCTCCTGGCACAGGGTCACCGAGCCGCCTCTGTTGCATGCGCGTGCACAAGCACACGAAAAGAGACACCAACAGAGAAATGCACAGAGGAAGAGACAGAAGCAAAAACATAGGCGGCGCGTTTCTCACCTCCCGCCTGTAGCTCCCAGCACGGGGTCACCAAGCAGCCTTCGCTGCGCGCGCAGCGTCGGCAGCCCCGTCTGTGGTCCCTGCTGTGCCTGCTGTCCCTGCTGTGCCTGCTGCTGCTGGTGCACTGTCGGGGTGTTCTCTCCCTCACTTGCTTCGCTGCCTTGGGGGAGGAGCGCGTCCAGCTGAGTGCATGTGTGGCGTGTGTGTGTGTGTGTGCGTGTGTGTGTGTCCTGTGTGTGTGTGCGCGCGCGCGCTCCGTCTCCCTCTCTAGCTTTGCAGCCTTGAGGAAGGAGCGCGCCAAGGTCCGTCCCTCCCTTTTTTCATCGCTCTCTGTGTTCTCGCCCCCTCAAGATTGCTGATTCTCTCTCCTCCTGTCTTTCCCTGTCGTTCTCTCCATATGTGCTGACCTGTAGAACCGGTGCCCCGGACGAATACCGCAAGCGTTGCCATCCCATCTTTTCCACTCTCTCGTTATGTTTGTGTGTTGAGCCTTACGCCTCTTTTCCCCCCTGGACCCCCCCTCCCCATCTCTCTCTCCCCCCCTCTCCCCCTCTCCCTCTTTCTCTCGCTTTCTCTCTATACATATATGTTTCTCTCTCTCTCTCTCTCTCTCTCCTTTGCTCGCCCTCTCTCTCTCTCTCTCTCTCTCTCTCTCTCTCTCTCTCTCTCTCTCTCTCTCTCTCTCTCTCTCTCTCTCTCTCCCCCTCTCATTCTCTCTCTCTGCTCACCTGCAGAGCCTGCAGAACCGGCGCCGCAGATGAGGGCCGGACGCCAGAACGCTGCTGTACAGCGCCTCCACCACCTGATGAGGATGATAGTTGTTACAGTCAGGGACACCTCTAAAGGCGTAGAAACTGTGCTCGGCGCGTACGGCCCAAGCACCTTAATGAGATGGCTGGCTGTTGGTGGCAGGGATATCCAACTCTGTAAAGAGCGTGGCCGTGCCCCTTTGTGTTATGGTGTTGGTGGTGTTGGCTAGTTACATGATTGGTTGCTTGGTTTGTGTGCAGCTGCACACACACATGCCCCCCCCCCACACACATGCCCCCCACACACACAAACACACACGCGTGCACACACACATCCAGCGCCACTAGCAGCCTGCTGCGTTGGCAGCGCGTGTGACCACACACACGCACGCACCCCACACACACACACCTGCAATGGCAGCTGCTGCCTCGGAAGCAGCGCCAGCTGCTGTAGCCGCAGCGGCTGCATCACAGCGCACAGACACACACACGCACACACACACACCTGCAGTGGCAGCTGCTGCGTCGGAAGCAGCGCCCGCTGCTGTTGCTGCAGCCCCCAGGAGCACTGCTGCGGCAGATCCAGGGCGCTTTTGGGAAGTGCGGCCCTCACTGCCGAGCTCAAACATCTGCAGATGTGCGAGGGTGTGTGTGTGTGCGCGTTCGTGCTAGTCGATTGTGTCTGTCCTTTCTGGTATTTGGGGCACGGATGGCAGCCCCTAGGAGCACTGCTGCTGCAGATCCGGGGCGCTTCTGCGAAGTGGCCCTCGCTGCCCAGCTCAAACATACCGTAGTACCGCTTTGCCTTGCCGCCACTTTTATAAAGAGGGTAATTGTTTAGAAATTTGGTGCCTTGCCGCGGGATTTTTTCTCGATTTATTCCCCGTTTTGACGTAACTTTGGGCGTTTTTTTTACTTTTTCGGCGTTATTTTTTAGAAATCGACCTTGCCGCGACTTTTTCTGAATTATTTAATCGGCAAGGCAAAGCGGTACTACGGTATTTGTGGTGCAGTGATGTTGGTGGGTTGGTGTGCGCGTTCATACGAGTTTTGAGAGGGGGGGGGGCAGTGGCAGCAGCCTGGTGTGCGGGCGGCGGTGGCGGTGGTAGTGGCGATGGGAATTGGTAGCCGCCCCCAGGAGCACTGCTGCGGCAGATCCAGGGCGCCTCTGAAAAGTGCGACCCTCGCTGCCGAGTTCAAACATCTGCAGATGTGAGAGGGCGTGAGTGCGTGCGTGTGTGTTTATACAAGTATAGTGTGTCTGTCCTTTCTGTTTTGGGGGGGCACGGATGGCAGCCACTAGGAGCACTGCTGCGGCAGATCTGAGGCGCTTCTGCGATGTGCCACCCTCACTGCCCAGCTCAAACATCGGTGTGTAGTTATGGCTGCAGGCGTGTGTGCGCGTTCATATGAGTTTTTTGGGGGGGGGGGGGGCAGTGGCAGCTGCGCCCCCAGACCCCGCGTTTTCCGGCCTTTCCAAACCACCTTTCGCGCCCCTTCGGCAAACCGCCCTTGGGGCGGTCTCCTTAACAGAATCCGATCGGTCAAGAGAACCCTGGCGTGTGTGAGTGTATATCTCAAAGGGGCGCTCCAACTACCGTAGTACCGCTTTGCCTTGCCGCCGCTTTTATATAGGGGGTAATTGTTTAGAATTTAGGTACCCTGCCGAGGGATTTTTTGGATTTTCCCCCCGTTTTGAGGTCACTTTTGGCCTTTCTTGACTTTTTCGGCAATACTTTTTAAAAATCGGCCTTGCCGCGACGATTTCCGAATTATTTCATCGGCAAGGCAAAGCGGTACTACGGTACACCCACACCTGAAACCCCGTGGTTTGAGGTGTGCACTGGGTGCCGCACATCCCACGCCACCACCGTCGCAAAGTCCACACATCCCGCCCAGACCCATTCACACCCCGAAATCCCCACACTCCTATCGCGCATTCACACCTTGCGACGCGCATCCTCCAAAATAACCGCCGCAATGTCGACATCTGCCGGAACTGCAGCGCCACTCAGCGACTGCCGAAGGGATTTGGCTGAGTTGGCGAGGACAAACAATTTCTGCATGCCGGGCTTGTCCTGTGTGTGTGTGTGTGTGTGCGCGTAGTGTGCGTGTGTGTGTTTGTGTGTGCGTGTGTGTGTGTGTGACTGCCGAAGGGATTTGGCTGAGTTGGCAAGGACAAATAGTTTCTGCATGTCCTGTGTGTGTGTGTATGTGTGTGTGTGTGTGTGTGTGTTGTGGCATTCTGGGCAGCACAGGGTTCGAGTTTGACGGAGAAGAGGACCTTCCGCCTGGGCTGGTGTGTGTGCGTGTTGATACGTGTCTGTGTTAGTGTGTGTGTGCATGTGTGTACGTGCATGTGTGCACAGACACACACAACACACACACACACACACACCAACACACGCACACACACACGCGCACAAACACACACACACACACACATGCACGCACGCACACACGCACCGGTCCAGGCGGGAGATCCTCCTCTCCTTTGGGATCGACCCCTGTGGCCCGTCTGGACATCGGAGAAACAGAGCGGGAGGCGCTGCGTGTGTGCGTGTGTGGGGGGGGGGAGGGGGGTCGTGTGTGTATGTCATGTACAGTAGATGTGTTCATGTGTGTGTGTGTGTGCTGGTCAGCCGTGACATGATGTGTGTATATCATATACAGTGGGTGTGGTAATGGGTGTGGGTGTGGGTGTGCTGGCCAGCCGTGACATAGGAGAGACTCATCAGGAGGCGCTTCATGTGTGTTTTGCATGTGTGTGGGCGTGGGGGGGGGGGGGGCACGCACGCATGCACGCCTCGGAAACTACTTCCTGCCCGTGCGAAAACACGCGTGCTCGGGACGAATCAAAGAAAGAAGTGCACATGCATGCGTGCACACAAACACACACAAAAAAACGCACTAAGGCAGGCACACACACACACACACGCACACACACACACACACACCTGGGGTCCGTGGGGGAGCTGCTGTCTGCCCGTCTCGAAAAAAATCACTGACACAAACACACACACAGACACACACACACACACGCAAACACCTGGGGCCTCTGGGTGAGGTGCTGCCAGCCAGTGCGGACACACGCACGCGCTCAGGAGACTGAGAGGAATCCCTGACACACACACACACACACGCATACACTCACATTTGCACACACACACACTCACACACACACACTCACACACTCCCCCACCCCCACCCGCCCACCCACCCCACCCCACCCCCACACACACATCCACACCCACACCCACACCCAAACACACCTGGGACCCCTGGGTGAGGTGCTGCCCGCCCGTGCTGAAACACGCACGCGCTCAGGAGACTGAGACGAATCCCTTCGGGACGGGCGGGGTGCACCGCCACCTGGGGGGGCTGCGTGTGCGGGTGTGTGTGTGTGTGGGGGGGGGGGGATGTCTGTGAGCATATATGCTCAACGTATATAAACGCTATTTATGTGGATATAAACCGCAAAGCGCGCGCGTTGATGTCCGAATAATCGCGCGCGATTGTGAAGCGCGTGTGCGCCTACCTCCAGTGCCGCTGCTGCTGCTGCGAAGGCGGTGGGGTGCCTCTCCGCCGCCATCTGACACATCGCCTGGGTTTGAGGAGCGCGCGCGGCCTGGGTGTGTGTGGTAAAAGTGTGGGGAGAAGTGTGGGGGTGACATTCAGGGGGTGGGGGGGATTTGGCGTCTTTGTTTGTTTCTTAGGGATGCCTCTCCGTTGCCGTCCAAGATCGCCTGGGTTTGAGAAGCGCACGCGGCCTTTTGGGGTGCAGGGGGTGCGAGGTTTGGAGAAGGTGTGGAGGGAGGTGTGGGGGAGGCGTCGATTTGGCAAAAAAAATCAGGCGCGCCTCTCTGTCCCCGTCAGACACATCGCCTGGGTTTGAGGAGCGCGCGCGGCCTTTTGGGGTGCGGGGGGGGGGAGGGGGGGGGGTATGGAGAAGGTGTGGATGGGGGGGGAAGGGAGTGAGGGAGGTGTGGGGGGGCTTTGCGTGTGTGTGTGTGTGTGCATGTGTGTGTGCGTGTGTGTGTGGGGGGGGGGAATCTCTGCTGCCGTCCGATGAATCGGTGTGTGGGGGTGCGGGGTGATATCAGGAGAGGTGAGGGTCGATCCGATTGCTGTTGTTTGTGTGTGTTGGGGGGGGGGGCTGCCGCTGACCGATAAATTGCCACGGGTTTGAGGAGCGCGCGCGGCCTGTGAAGGTGTGGGAGGTGTGGAGGGAGGTGTGCGGATTTGTGTGGAGAAGGAGGAGGGGTGAGAAGGCCACTCAAATGCAACACACGGGCTCACAGATGGCAAGCATATGACAGATGCGTCTAAAATAGGCGTCCAGCAGACTGGACAATCGACCACACACGCACACACGCACAGGCGCACAGGTGCACACACACATGCACACACACATGCACACACACACACACACACACACACATGCACATACAAACACACACGCACACTAGTCCATGCACGCCAGAGGGTGTCACACACACACACACACACACGCACACACATACACACACGCACACACACACACACGCACACACACACACACACACCTCGGAGGGCGCCGCGGTGCCCGTCTGGCGAGCTGCCTGAGCCCTCTGGCGACGAGTCACGCACACGGTGAGATGCAGGGCGCTCTGTGTGTGTGTGTGTGTGTTCGTTGTTGTGTGTGTGTGTGTGTGTGTGTGTTGAGTGGGGGTGGGTGGGTGGGTGCCATGCAGCGGCGCGCACACACATACACTGACACACTGACACACACACACACACACACACGCATGCAAACACAAACACACATGCACACACACACACACACACACACGCACGCACAGTGTGTAATGCGCGCACACAAACACGCATGTACACACGCACACACGCACACACACGCACGCACCCCTGCTGGTGGACCGTGGGCGGGACTCGCGCGGCGGCTTGCCTCGCATAAGTGGCGGGGCCACCGCTGCGGCCGCAGCACCCCCCGCGGGAGCAGCAGCAGCGGCGATTAGGGCACCAGCTGGGGCAGAGGCAGCAGCACCGCTGGCAGGAGCAGCAGCAGCAGAGGTGGACGCAGAAGCACCGCCAGCAGCAGCAGCAGGAGCAGAAGCAGAAGCAGCGGCAGCGGCAGCAGCAACGAGGGCCGTCCTGGCTTCGAGGTTGAGGAGGGGCGCTGCTGCCGATGTGTGGTCGAACGAGAAGGAGTCCCGCACCTGCTGTGAGTGTGACCCAGTGTAAGTGTGTGTGGGAGGGTTTGGGGGGGGGCATTGAGTCTAGAGTGTGGCAGGGACCGATGCATGTGTGTGTGCGCGCGTGCATGTGCATTTGGATGTGTGCGTGCGTGCGTGCATGTGTTTTAGTGGTTGGCCTAGGGAGAGGGGGCGGTTTAAACACGGTTGGTAACTGTCTCCGCGGCTGCTGATGTGTGGTCGAATGAGAAGAAGTCCCGCACCTGTTGTGAGTGTGTGTGAGTGTGCGCGCGTGTGTGTCCGCGCTGCCGCGCGCCAGCCCCGCGCGCGCGCCCTTCGGGGCGGCCGGCGCGCGCTCGGCTGCGGCAGTGGCGGCGTCTGCGTTGGGCCACCTAGACGGGAGGACTCATACCCACCGCGCCCCGACCACCAACCATCAACCCTAGAGTATCAAACAGTTGGAAGCCATTCTGCGGGGCATGCGTCGGTCCCGCGCGCGCGCGCCCCCTGGGCGGCCGGCGCGCGCTCAACTGCTGCAGCGGCGGCGTCTGCGTTGGGCCACGTAGGCGGGAGGTATCACACCCACCGCACCCCTACCACCAACCATCAACCCCAGAGTAAAAAACAGTTGGAAGCCGTGCCGCGGGGCACGCGACGGTCCCGCGCGCGCGCGCCCTCCAGGCGGCCGACGCGCGCTCGGCTGCTGCAGCGGCGGCGTTTGTGTGGGTCAACCTAGGCGGGAGGTATCACACCCAACGCGCCCCTACCACCAACCACCAACCCCATGGTATAAAACGGTGGGAGCATTTGCGCGGGGCACACGCGCACGCACCGCGCTGCCGCGCGTCGTCCCCGGGGCGGCCAACACGCGTTTGGCTGCGGCAGCGGCGGCGTCTGCGTGGGTCAACCTCGGCGGGAGGACACCGACCGCGCCCGTACCATCAACCATCAACCCTAGAGTACAAAACAGATGGAGGGCTATTGCGCGGGGCACGCGAACGCACCGCGTTGCCGCGCGCCGTCCCCGAGGCGGCCGACGCGCGCTCGGCTGCGGCAGCGGCCGCATCTGCGGCCGCGGCAGCCGCAAGCAGCCTGCCTCCGCCGCGGGCGCCGTCTCCGCTGGTGCGCCAGAGCGATGCTGCGGTGGCGCCTGTGGGGAGTGTGTGTGTGCGGGGGTGCTTGGTAGGTTGCGTGTAGGGGGGGGGGGCAGGAGCGGCCGTGAGCTGCCTGACGTGGCCGCCGTGGGCGCCGTCTCCGCTGGTGCGCCAGAGCGATGCTGCGGTGGCGCCTGTGGGGAGTGTGTGTGCGCGGGGGTGCTTGGTAGGTTGCGTGTAGGGGGGGGGGGCAGGAGCGGCCGTGAGCTGCCTGACGTGGCCGCCGTGGGCGCCGTCTTCGCTGGTGCTATGGAGCGATGCTGCGGTGGCGCCTGTGTGGGGAGTGTGTGTGTGCGGGGGTGCTTGGTAGGTTTCTTGTAGGGGGGGGGGGCAGGAGAGGCCGTGAGCAGCCTGACATGGCCGCCGTGGGTGCCGTCTCCGCTGGTGCTATGCAGCGATGCTGCGGTGGCGCGTGTGTGCGGAGTGTGTGTGTGCGGGGACGCTTGTTAGGTTGTAGTTGTGTGTGGGGGGGGGAGGGGGTAGGAGCGGCCGTGAGCAGCCTGACGTGGCCGCCGTGGGTGCCGTCTCTGCTGGTGCGCCGGAGAGTTGCTGCAGTCGCGCCTGTGTGTGTGGAGTGTGTGTGCGGGGACGCTTGTAAGGTTGTGGTTGTGTGTGGGGGGGGGGGGCGGTCGCGAGCAGCCTGACGTGGCCGCCGCGGGCGCCATCTCCGCTGCGTCGCTGGAGAGTTGCTGCGGTGGCGCCTGTGTGTGCGGAGTGTGTGTGTGCGGGGACGCTTGTTAGGTTGTGGTTGGGGGGGGGGGGGGGGTTCACGAGCAGCCTGACGTGGGCCGCCGCGAAGCAGCCTGAGTCGGCCGCCCGCCGGGGCGCCATCTCCCGCTGGATCGGTGCGAGAGTTTGCTCGGTGGCCGCCTGTGTGTGCGGAGTGTGTGTGTGCGGGGGTGCTTGTTGGTTTGTGTGTGGGGGGGGGGGGGTAAGGAGCGGCCGCGAGCAGCCTCGCGCCGCCGCCGAAGGCGCCGTCTCCGCTGGTGCGCCGGAGCAATGCTGCGGGCAAGCTGGAGCGGGGGGCGAGGTTGGGGGTAGTAGCAAAGATGATAATTATTAATAAAAGTTAAAATTGTTGTACTGAGGCAGCATGCCACCACCGCCGCTGCGGCGCGTCACCGCTTGGTGCGCCGGAGAGTTGCTGCAGTGGGCGCATGTGTTGCGGAGTGTGCGTAGGACGTGTGTGGGTGCTTTGTAGGTTGTGGTTGGGTGGTTTGCGGTGGGGGGGGAGGGGGGAGAGAAGGGGCGGCCGCGAGCAGCCTGACGTGGCCGCCGCGGGTGGCGTCTCCGCTGGTGCGCCGGAGCGTTGCAGCGCTGGCGCCTGTCGTCGTCGTTTGCATTGCACAATGGGGGCGCCTAGACCCTGAGTAAAAACACAAGACCCAAAATTCAGCCAGCGAGGCGATCACACACAGCCCCCCAGCACAGTCCCCCGTTGTGACGAACCGCAAAGGCTAATGTGTGTGCGGAGTGGGCAAAGGGGGGATTGTTTGTGTGGAGTGGGGTGGGTGGGGGGAGGGATGTTCTTGGTGTCGGCGTGTGGGTGGGTGGGCGTGTCCGGGGAGGGGAGGAGGGGCTGATGGCACGGGAAAGGTGAGCAGCCTGCCGCAGCCGCAGCAGCCGCGAGTGCCATCTCTGGTGCTTTGGAGCACCGCCGCGGTGGCGCATGTGTGGGCAGAGCGGGGAAGAGGGGATTGTGTGTGTAGGGGGGGGGGGGTAAGTTGGTTATTTAGAAGTTATTCAGCAGCGTACCGCCGTCGACGCGGCTGCCGTCGCCGCTGGGTTGCCGGAGCGATGCTGTGGGCAAGCAGAAAGAGCAGGGGGGGGGAGGGGGGGGGGGTACGGTGAGCGAGTGTTTTATTGCATTAGTGTTTTATTTTAGCACCCCCGCCGCCACCTCGTCGCTGCACACCTCCGTCGCTGGTGCGTCAAAGCCGATGCTGTTGGACAAGGAACAAGAGCTGGGGGGGG
>VFSX01000830.1:0-31891 GCA_016618255.1 Chlamydomonas sp. UWO 241 | reverse complement strand
AGACTCTGAGCTTGCAGCGTTCGATCTGCTGGTGTGTGTGTGTGTGTGTGCGTGTGCTTGTGAGTTTTTGTAAGTGTTCCAGCCGTGCGACAAGCGAGCCAGTCCAGATGCAGACTCTGAGCTTGCAGCGTTCAACCTGCTGGTGCGTGTGTGTGTATGTGTGTGTGTTTGCTTGTGCTTGTGCGTGTGTGTGCGTTCCAGCCGTGCAACAAGCGAACCAGTCCAGATACAGACTCTGAGCTTGCAGTATTCAATCTGCTGGTGTGTGTGTGTGTGTGTGTGTGAGTGTGTGTGGAAGTGTGTGTGTGTGTGTGTGTGTGCGCGTACTTGTGCGTGTGTGTGTTCCAGCCGTGCATCGAGCGAGCCAGTCCAGATACAGACTCTGAGCTTGCAGTATTCGATCTGCTGGTGCGTGCGTGTGTGTGTGTGTGTGCGTGTGCTTGTGCGTGTGTGTGTGTTGCAGCCATGCAAAGAGCGAGCCATTCCAGATACAGACTCTGAGCTTGCAGCGTTCGATCTGCTGGTGCGTGTGTGTGTGTGTGTGTGCGTGTGCTTGTGAGTTTTTGTAAGTGTTCCAGCCGTGCGACAAGCGAGCCAGTCCAGATGCAGACTCTGAGCTTGCAGCGTTCAACCTGCTGGTGCGTGTGTGTGTATGTGTGTGTGTTTGCTTGTGCTTGTGCGTGTGTGTGCGTTCCAGCCGTGCAACAAGCGAACCAGTCCAGATACAGACTCTGAGCTTGCAGTATTCAATCTGCTGGTGTGTGTGTGTGTGTGTGTGTGAGTGTGTGTGGAAGTGTGTGTGTGTGTGTGTGTGCGCGTACTTGTGCGTGTGTGTGTTCCAGCCGTGCATCGAGCGAGCCAGTCCAGATACAGACTCTGAGCTTGCAGTATTCGATCTGCTGGTGCGTGCGTGTGGGTGTGTGTGTGCGTTTGCTTGTGCGTGTGTGTGTGTTGCAGCCGTGCAAAGAGCGAGCCATTCCAGATACAGACTCTGAGCTTGCAGCGTTCGATCTGCTGGTGCGTGTGTGTGTGTGTGTGCGTGTGCTTGTGAGTTTTTGTTTGTGTTCCAGCCGTGCGACAAGCGAGCCAGTCCAGATGCAGACTCTGAGCTTGCAGCGTTCAATCTGCTGGTGCGTGTGTGTGTGTGCGTGTGCTTGTGCGTGTGTGTGTGTTCCAGCCGTGCAACAAGCGAGCCAGTCCAGATGCAGACTCTGAGCTTGCAGCGTTCGACCTGCTGGTGCTTGTGTGTGTGTGTGTGTGTGTTCCAGCCGTGCAACAAGCGAGCCAGTGCAGGTGCAGACTTTCAGGTTGCAGTGTTCGATCTGCTGGTGCGTGTGTGTGTGTTTGTGTGTGTGAATGTGTGTGTGTGTGTGCGTGAGCGTGTGCTTGTGAGTGTGTGTGTTCCAGCCGTGCAACGAGCGAGCCAGTCCAGATACAGACTCTGAGCTTGCAGCGCTCGATTTGCTGGTGCGTGTGTGTGTGTGTGTGTTTGTGTGTGTGTGTCTGTGTGCTTCACCCCAGATGTACATTCCAAGCTGGCAATGTTCGACCTGCTGGTTCGTGTGTGTGTGCGTGTGTGCGTGAGAGTGTGTGTGTGCGTGTGTGCATGTGTGCATCTGTGCGTGTGCGTTTGTGCATGTGTGTGTGTGTGTGTGTGTGCATGTGTGTGTGTGTGCGTGTGCGTGCGTGCAAGTGTGTTTCTCGACCCGAATGCATGATGTAAAATCGGCCCCGCATGTTCACGCGCACACAGGCGGGCGCGCTGCTGTGGAAGCTCAACCTGCTGACGCGCGGCCTGCTCCGTTTTGTGCCTGCGCCCCACCTGAGCTGATAACCAACACCTTCACCAGGATAGATGACTCCTACAGGTCCTAAAATGCGGTAAATTCAAAGGAATTGACGGGGGCCCGCACAAGCAGGACTATGTCGTTTAATTCGATGCAACGCGAAGAACCTTACCAAGGTTGACATACTCAGAATTCTCCAGAAATTGATTAGTGCCAGCAATGGAAATGAGATACAGGTGCTGCAAAACCCACCACCATCAGCCGAGTGCCGGGCCCCGAAGTGCCTATGTGATGCGCAGACGGGGCGCGCTGCTGTGGAAGCGCGTCATGCACCTGGCCTGCCCATCGGCCGCCCCCAAAGACGCGTCAGCTGCGCGGCTTACTAACGACCCGGCAAACTCCCGTGCTGTGGAGGCGCGTCTGGCCGCCCCCTCCTCCAACTCATCAGCATCACACACACACGCACACACAAACACACACACACACACACACGCACACACACACGCACACACGCACGCAAGCACGCACGCACACACACACACACACACACACACACGCAAGCATGCACACACACATACAGGCGGGCGCGCTGCTCTGGAAGCGTGTCATGCCGACGCGCGGCTGCCTGCTTCGTGGCATATACCTGAGAACCTCTTTTTTGTTTGAAAACAGTGCCTCAAACTCGCCCCGAACTGCCTGTCCTGCGCCGGCGGGCGCGCTGCTCTGTGGAAGCGCGTCACGCCGCCCCCTCCCCCAACTCCTCACCACACAACCGCACGCACGCACACGCGCGGGCACGCACACGTCCCCTCCCCCCCCACACACATACACGTGCACACACACGCACACGCACGCACACACAGACGTACGCGTTTGGGGGGGCTTCTCTACGTCGTCTCTGCACCCCACTTTTGTGTTTGAAACACGCACACGTGCACACACGCACACGCACACGCACAGGCATGCTTCTGTGGAGGCGCTTCATGCGGACGCGCAGCCCGCTGCACGTCATATACCTGCGCCCCACTTCTGTGTTTGAAACGAGTGTCCCAAACTCGCCCCAAACCGCCTGCCCTGCGCAGGCGGGCGTGCTGCTCTAGAAGCGTGTCGTGCCAACGCGCGGCCTGCTCAACGTCGTCTCTGCGCCCCACCTGGGAGAGGACAGCACCTACCGCCCAGCTTGCACCACCCCCGCCGCCGTCACCGCGACTGCCACCACCACTTGCGTGCTGGGGCGCGGGGTGCAGCAGGCGGCGCATGTACAGGCGCAGGCGCAGGCGCAGCAGACGCAGGCACAGCAGACGCAGCATGTGCAGGCACAGGCGGTGCAGCAAGCGCAGCAGCAGGCGCAGCAGCAGCAGGCGCGGCAGCAGGATGTACAGCCGCAGGCGCAGCAGGCGCAGGCGCAGCAGCAGACGCAGCAGACGCAGCGTGTGCAGGCACGGGCACAGCAGCAGGCGCAGCAGGCGCAGGAACAGACGCAGCAGGCGCAGCGTGTGCAGCCGCAGGCGCAGGCACAGCAGGCACAGGCGCAGGCGGACGCTGTCGGTGCCAAAAGCAGCTCCGGGTGCGGCTCCGGCTCCGGCTCAGCATCACTCAAGAGTGATGTCGCCTCGAAAAGTGATGTCACCTCCGCCTCGAAGGAGGCGACAGGCGACCGTTTCGGGCGAGCGCGCGCCGCCGCGGCCGCCGCGGCCGCGGAGGTCGCCGCTGCTGAGGCTGCCGCCGAGGGCGCGGATGAGACCGCCGCCGGCGCCGCCACCGCCAGAAGCACCACCGCCGCCGCCGAGGCCGCAGCCGGGCTGGCCACTATCGCTGGCGGCACCGATGGCGGCGCTGGTGGCGGCGCTAAGGCTGCTGCCGTGGCTGCGGGTAGGACCGCCAGCACCGCAGCCACCATCGACGCCAAGACAGCAGCTGCGGAGTCAACCACGGCTGGCGGCGCCGGCGGCGGCGCCGGTGGCAGCGCCGAGGCGGCGGATGGGACCGCCACCGCCACTGCCGCCACCAGGTTTAACACCGGGGAAGCCGCCACGGCTGGCGGCGCCAGTGGCGGCGCCGAGGCCGCCGAGGCTGCAGATGGGACCGCCACCACCGCCACCACCACCGCCAAGGCTGCCGCAGCCAAGGGGGGCATGGGTGCCTCCAAGGCTGGCGAGGGCGTCGGCACCGGCTCGGCAGACCAGATGCAGGCACACGCGTGCGTGCTCGCACACACACACACGCGCTCACACACACACACACATCCATCCATCCAGCCAGCCAGCCAGCCAGCCATTCATCCAGAGTCCATCACAGCGTTACATGAGCGTGAGGCGCATGCACCGGCAATGCCTGTAGTACTACTATACTGTAACACACACCGGCGGTTGCTACGAGGTCTGACCTGTGCACTGGGATGTCTTTCGAAAAGGGTTTGAACAACCAGCGCCTGAATCACACACACACACACTCCCACACACACACACACACACAGGTCGGGGATGTGGAGCTCACGCACGAGGGCATCCCGGCCAACAAGGTGAAGCATGGTTTCTTGGGTTGTATGTGGTGGCTGTGGTGGTGGTTTGGTTGTGTGGGGTGGTGCATGGCCACCACGAGGGCATCCTTGCCGACAAGTTGCTGCGATGCCACAAGGGTGAAGTGCATATGGGCAGAAACGCATGGGGCGGAAGCATTTCAAAGTTCACAGGTCACTGTTTACAGTGCGCACCCTCGGGACGTGGGACTGAGGGAGCTGCCTCGTGAGGCGGGCTTCCAGGGCAGAAGCACAATAGGGGTCGGTCAGTTGGGAGGTCATGGGGCGCAGAAATCAAAGCAGCTTTTTCATGCTCACACGACAAAGGAAGCAGGTCGAGGTTTGTGTGCCTCGGGCCCTACCACAGCCCAAACTCCTGAGGTGCGCAAGTGCAGGCGGTCATACCGCCTGAGGCAGTCGGGGGTGTGCCTCGGGCGGTCGGGGGTGGCGTCTGAGGTGGCGCCTCAGGCGGTCAGGGGTGCGCCCGCCTCGGGCGGTCTCGGAGCGCTTGAGGCGCAGCCTGATCCGCGCAAGTGAAGGCGCCGCCTGAGGCGCCGCCTCAGGCTTTGGGCATTTGGTTGGGGGGGGCGAGGAGTAGGGCAAAGTAGCCACACTCTACTCTGTGTGCAGCTGCAGGCTGTGTGTGTGTATGTGTGCGTGTGTGTGTGTGTGTGCGTGCGTACGTACGTACGTACGTGCGTGCGTGCATGCTCTCCACCAGCAGCAGCCAAGCAGCACGTTTTGTTCTGTCCCACTCTCCCTCACTGTTTGCGGCACAGGAGGTTGGGTCGGGTGGTTGGTTAGGGGGGTTGTGGAGGGGAGAACTCCACAAAAACGGCTTCACTGCGCACTCATGGGTTGAAAACCTCAAACCCCGACGCCCTGACACCCACAACCCTAAAACCCTTAACCCCACAGGAGGTCGAGGAGGCGTCGGCGATTAGTTAGGAGGTTGTAGGGAATGACCCCAAGATGGCTTTTAAGCCATCTTATGGTTAAAACCATAAAACCTAAACTCTAAGCCCTAAACCCCAACCCCTTGAACCCGGACCCTAAACCCCACAGGAGATCGAGGAGGCATTGGCGGGTAGTTAGGAGGTTGTGGGGAATTACCTCAACCTTAACCCTAAACCCTTGACCCTTGAAACCCCAATCCCTTAAACCCTTGACCCCACAGGAGGCCGAGGGGGCATCGGTGATTAGTTCGGAGGTTGGGGAATGACCTCAACCTTAACCCTAAAACCTTGACCATACAACCTTGACCCTTGAAACCCCAATTCCCCAAACCCTAAACCCTACAGGAGGTCGAAGAGGCGTCGGCGGTGCTCGAGGCCGAGGGCTTCCCGCCGCTAATCGGAGGGCGGTGGGACAGCGGGCTGCCGCGCCTTAAGGTGATCATATGATGCATCGAGGGCTTCTGTCCGGGTCTGGTCCCCCCCCTCTCCATTAAAACTTTGCCTTCAAGCCTTCAACCCTAAGCAACCCTAAACCTTTAGCCTACGTCCCAAATGTTACCCAGAGCCACGAACCATAGCAACTCAGATGAGATATGACGCCCAGTGAAAGGGCATCACCATGGATTCCTTGTCGTGTTTGATGCACCTTATAACCTGATGATGATCCAACTGTATTGACCTAACGTGATGTTGGATTGACCTTACCTGATGATGACCCAAATAACCTGATGACCTCACCTGATTACTGAGCCTGGTGATGACTCGACCTCATGACCTTTACATGAGCTTAGGCCATTGCCCCTATCCCAAATAACCTGACGATGGTGGCTGTTTCAAATGGGCACCTCTTGCAACAAAAATAGGCCAAGCACTTGCTGTTCCACTAAGGTTAAGTTGGTCTTCCCTGGTATGAGTTTGGACTAAATGACGCCACGCTGCGGGTGCATAGGGGGTGGTGTGCACCCCTTTACCACTATGCCCTGAACCCTAAACCCTAAACCCTCAACCCTTAACCCTGAACCTCAAACTTACCCGCAGCACGGCATCCAAGAGCACACATACACACAGGCAACCGCACACGCACACACACACACGCACACATGCACACACGTACACACATACACACACCAACACATCCCACCCCTCCCTCCCCCCCCACACACACCCTCCCCTCTCGCAGCTCGGCATCAAGAAGTCCAAGAGCACACACACGCATACACACACACACACACACACAATCCCCACCCGCAGCTCGGCGTCAAGAAGTCCAAGCACTCGTACGACGCGGGCATCATGCTCCCGCTTCGCATGATCGACATCGGTTCACTACAGGTGGGCAGGGCTCCTGGTGGCACCACAGACATGTACATATGGGTGTGGCTGATGATGGATCTTACAGTCTGTGTGACACCAGTATGATGTATAAGACCGGTGTCGGCGCTAGCGCCCGACACCTTAAACTCAGTTTCAGTGGGAAACTGGCTGGCTACCTGGTAGGGGTGAGGGTAAACCCCCACACGCGCGCACGCACTGGACCTAGACAGGACACTGGGCCCCCAGATCCACCATATACCACCCAGGTAGTAACAGCAACGCATTGTTGGTGTGCGCCTGTGTTCTACTACTAGTCCCGCCGCCGCCATTGGCTCCAGCAATCTCCTCCATGCCCGCCAGCAATCTCCTCCTCGCCCGCCAGCAATCTCCTGTATGCCCGCCAGCAATCTCCTCCATGCCCGCCAGCAATCTCCTGAATGCCCGCCAGCAATCTCGTCCATGCATGGTCGCCGCCATGCGATCTCCATGCGCCGCGCCGCGCTCCATGCGCGCCAGCACCCGTACCACCCGCCTCATTCCCGTTCTTTAGCCATTTCCCGTGACACCTATGGCTGATCCTTGTTCCGCCGTCCCCTTCGGCATCTGTAACCCGTATCCTCTCCCTGTAGCCTCATTCCCCGTTCTTAACCGCCATCTCCATTATGGTGCCCGCCCGCTGGTGGGGCCTCGCCCCGCCCCATGCCGCACGGCTAGTGTATTGATTGCTGCGCCATCTATAATCTGCGCCTTGGGGCAGGGAACCCCTGCGCCACAACCTCCTCACAAAGCCTAGCCGCATGTGCCTCGCTCCCCATGTTTCTCAATTTCTCGCCATCCGCTTCCATGCTGCCGCCTGCAATCTCCTCCACGCCCGCGAGCAATCGCCTCCATGCCCGCCAGCAATCTCCTCCATGCATGCACGCGCAGAGCGCCGCCATGCAACCCCCATGCGCCGCGCGCGCCATGCGTGCGCCGCGCCCGCCAGCTCCCGTAGCCTCAATCCCCGTTCTTTACCCATGCGCCGTGACGCATTAGCCTTGTCCGCCGTCCTCTGGCATGCATAACCCGTAGCCTCATCCCCGGTAGCCGCATTCCCCGTTCTTAGCCGCCATCTCCATTATGGTGCCCGCCCGCTGGTGGGGCCTCGCCTCGCCCCATGCCGCACGGCTGTTGCATCGATCGCGTCGCCATCTAATAATCTGCGCCTTGGGGCAGGGAACCCCTGCGCCGCAACCTCCTCACAAAGCCTAGCCGCATTTGCCTCGCTTCCCATGTTTCTCAATTTCTCGCCATCCGTCTCTCTCTTCCATCCAGGCCCAGTAAACCATTAGGAGCCGCAATCTGCTTGAGTTCCGATCGTTGTGAGAGGGCGTGCATGCTCGCCGCAATTCTCGCCATCGTGCATCGTGCTCTCCATCGTACCGCTGCCCCATCTGCCACATAGACTCGCCCCATCAGGACCAGTTCATCAGTAGCGCTGTGCGTCACAGCCGCTCAGGGGAAATTTCCAGATTTTCAGCCGCCCAGTACCAAGCGTAGTTGTCCCGGTTGTCCGCCATCGAGCGGCGCCAGGGCGGGAGCCCCTGGCGAAGAGCTTATGAACTTAACATGGCATTACAAGTATATATAGTGGCTAGAGGTTCGGGCCCACTGCGATGCTCTCTCTCTCTCTCTCTGTCTCTCTCTCTGTCTCTCTGTCTCTCTGTCTCTCTGTCTCTCTGTGTCTCTCTTTGTGTCTCTCTCTGTGTCTCTCTCTGTCTCTCTCTGTCTCTCTCTGTGTCTCTCTCTGTGTCTCTCTCTGTGTCTCTCTCTGTGTCTCTCTGTGTCTCTCTCTGTGTCTCTCTCTGTGTCTCTCTCTGTGTCTCTCTGTGTCTCTCTCTGTGTCTCTCTCTGTCTCTCTCTGTCTCTCTCTGTGTCTCTCTCTGTGTCTCTCTCTGTGTCTCTCTCTGTGTCTCTCTGTGTCTCTCTCTGTGTCTCTCTCTGTGTCTCTCTCTGTGTCTCTCTGTGTTTCTCTGTGTCTCTCTCTGTGTCTCTCTGTCTCTCTCTCTATGTCTCTCTCTGTGTCTCTCTCTGTGTCTCTCTCTGTGTCTCTCTGTCTCTCTCTGTGTCTCTCTGTCTCTCTCTCTGTCTCTCTCTCTGTCTCTCTCTGTCTCTCTCTGTCTCTCTCTGTCTCTCTCTCTGTCTCTCTCTGTCTCTCTGTCTCTGTCTCTCTGTCTCTCTGTCTCTCTGTCTCTCTGTCTCTCTGTCTCTCTGTCTCTCTGTCTCTCTGTCTCTGTCTCTGTCTCTGTCTCTGTCTCTGTCTCTGTCTCTGTCTCTGTCTCTGTCTCTGTCTCTCTCTCTCTCTCTCTGTCTCTCGCTCTGTCTCTCTCTCTGTCTCTCTCTGTCTCTCTCTCTGTCTCTGTCTCTCTCTCTCTCTCTCTCTCTCTCTCTCTCACTCTCTCTCTCTCTGCACAGCTCACACATGTGCAACTCACTTGACTGACCGGCATGCTCCCACTTCGCATGATCGATTTTGGTCCGCTACAGGCGCTTATGAATGCCACGCCCGAGAGCTGGTGGGAGGCAGAGACGGCGCTCACGGTGCGTGCGTGTGTGTGTGTGTTTGTGTGTGTTCGTGTGGGGGGGTGGGGGGTGCATGTGTGTGTATGTGTGTGGGGGGGGGGATGTTTGTTTGGGGGTGCGCGTGGTTGGCCTCAAAGGCCAGGAGGAGGACGGTCCTTTCCTATACGCTCCTTGCCAGACATGTCCCTCAGGGACTTGTTTGGGTCTCAACTAGCCGGCGGGAGCGGTAGTCTAGACGGCAGGTAACCGGCTGGTGGCTATCGTCCTTCACAGGGCGGTGGCACTGGGACTAGTGTTGTCTTAGCTGGAATGCCATGTAACTGTAACTGCGTGTGTGTGCTTGTGTGTGTGGGGGGGATATTTGTGTTTGTGTGTGTGTGTGTGTTTGTGTGTGTGTCCATGCGCTCGTGAATACCACGCCAGAGAGCTGGTGAGGGGCAGAGACGGCGCTCACGGTGCGCGTGTGTGTGCGTGTGTGTGTGCGTGCGTGCGTGCGTGGGTGGGTGGGTGGGTGGGTGAGTGTGCGTACGTGCGTGCGTGCGTGCGTGCGTGTGTGCGTGCGTGCGTGCACGTGTGTATGTGTGTGTGTGTGTGTGTGTGTGTGTGTGTTTTGTGAATATCACGCCCGAAAGCTGGTGGAAGGCAGAGACCGCGCTCACGGTACGCGTGTGTGTGCGTGTGTGTGTGCGTGCGTGCGTGTGTGTGTGTGTGTGTGTTTGTGAATGTCACGCCCAAGAGCTGGTGGGAGGCAGAGACCGCGCTCAAGGTAGGGAGGTGTGAAAGGATGTCCACACCATCAGAGTGACCATCAGAGTGACCATTACAGTGACCATCAGAGTAGGATGTCCGCACCGTCAGAGCGACCATCAATTTGCTATGTCCGCGCCATGAGAGTGACCACCAGAGTGGGATCTCCGCACCATCAGAGTGACCACCTGAGTGCGAGGTCTGCGCCATGACAGTGACCATCGGAGTGGGGTTTCCGCATTATCAGAGTGACTATCAGAGTGGGATGTCTGCACCATCAAAGTGACCATCAGAGTGGGATTCCCGCACCATCAGAGTGACCTTCAGGGTGGGCTATCTGAGTGGTGTGTGTGTACCATCAGTGCGCGCGCACACACGCGCATGCACACACTCTCACGCGCATTCACGCATGTGCACATGCACGCACACACACACACACGCACACACAGACTCACACACACACACACACAAACACACGCACATGCACACTCCCCTTCCCCTCCCTCCCCCGCACATGCACGCACGCAGAAGAACGTCCAGCTGGGCGGGCGCAGCGCAAACGTCGACAAGTTCAAGCCGGGCATCAAGGTGACCAGTGCTTGTGCCTATGCGACTTTATAAGCATTCCGATGTCCAGATACAAAAAAATGCCTTTTATATGATCCCCATAGACTGTGTGCCTTGGTATCACCACCGAAGGTGACTTTGTGCTTGCGCTGCCTGCCTGCCAGCCTGTCTAACTGCCTAACTAACTGGCTGACTGCTCAACTGCCTACCAGCCTGCCTGGCTGCCTGCTTGGCTGCCTGCCTAACTGCCTTGATGCCTGCCTGCCTGCCTGCCTGCCTGTCTGCCTGCTTGCCTGCCTGCCCGCCTGCCTGCCTCCCTGCCTGCCTGCCTCCCTGCCTGCCTGTCTACCTGCCTGCCTGCCTGCCTGCCCATGCCTCCCTAACCTGTTTTTCAAGCTGGCCCGTGTCCTGTACTGTGCCCCCCATCCAGCCTAACATGTGCCGTGCCGTGCTGTGCCGTGCTGTGCTGTGCTGTGCTGTGCAGATCTGCTCTGCTCTGCTCTGCTCTGCTCTGCTCTGCCCTGCCCTGCCCTGCCCTGCCCTGCCCTGCCCTGCTCTGCCGCGCCGCGCCGCGCCGCGCCGTGCTCTGCTGCACCGTGCTGTGACCCCCACCAAGCTGACCCGTTCCCTGTGCTGTGCCCCCCCCCCCCAACCAAACCAACCTGGCCATCCAGGCCATCATTATGCATTTCAGCGATCGTGAGCTTGAGCACACGTACCTGTGTCCGTGGCACTCGTATTTCAAGGTGGGTTCTTTATATCGTATGTTTCCCGAGCATGCTCGCACGCTCGCACGCACGCACGCACACACACGCGCACGCACGCACACATACACACACACACACACACACACACACATGCACGCATGCACTCACATGCATGCATGCACGCACGCATGCACAGACAAAACACACACACACACGCAGGCTGCGACTGACGTTTTGCTCGAATCGATCCTTGGGCCCAGCACACACACACACACACGCAGGCTGCGACTAACATACTGCTCGACTCGATCCTTGGGCCCAGCACACACACACACACTCACACACACACACGCAGGCTGCAACTGACGTGCTGCTCGACTCGATCTTTGAGCCCAGCACACGCACACACACACACATGCAGGCTGTGACTGACGTGCTGCTCGACTCGATCCTTGGGCCCAGCACACACACACACACTCACACACACACACGCAGGCTGCGACTGACGTGCTGCTCGACTCGATCCTTGAGCCCAGCACACACACACACACACACACACACACAAACACGCAGGCTGCAACTGACGTGCTGCTCGACTCGATCCTCGAGCATGACCCCCCCCACACACACACACACACAGGCTGCGACTGACGTGCTGCTCGACTCGATCCTGGGGCCAGGCAACCGCAACAAGGTAAAACCATAAACCGCAAGATTTTGCGCCTGCAGGAACCAGGAGTATACTGCCCTACCACAGTCCCAGCGTCTAAGACACGCAAGTCAAGGCGGTCATAACGCCCGAGGCGGTCGGGGGACGCCCCCCAGGCGGTGGTGGGCGCCTGAGGTGGGCGGGGGGGGGGGGGGGCTGAGGCGGCGTCTCGGGCGGTCGGCGGTGTGCCTCAGGCGGTCTCGGAGCGTCGGAGGCGCCGCCTGATCCTTGCAAGGCAATGCGTTGCCTGAGGCACCGCCTCAGGCGTTGGGAATGTGGTATGGCTGAAACGTAGAGAGCCAAGGGGGGGTGTACGGAGAGCAGTGATTTCCTTTTCGGCTCTACACAGCCATTTGGCTGTATTCCGGCTGTACTTTGACCTTGCACACAGCTCAACCCATCCAGTGGATTGTGAGTCTGACACGCCCGCCAGACAGAGCACGTCAACAGCTTTCAAGTTACCTATGTATGAGGACAAATGGTCGATGGGAGATCAACGGTCAACGCGGTCGAAGAAAAATCCGGCTGTGAAATAATTAATTGAAAATCGTGAAAAGGGAATCACTGACAAAGAGTGACTGCCGGGTGTACAGCCAAGTGACCTATGAGACGGATTTTATTTCTGGTGTTCTTCTCATACCTTCTCATACCTTATTTCTGGTGTTCTACTCATACATAGACATTTTCACAGTCCAACACACCGCTTCTACGTTCTACTAGTGCGCTCGGGGGGGTGGCAACCCCCCGGGCGCGCTGCGATCCAGGTGTCGACGACGCGAGTCCGATGACCCTGTAGCGTAGAGCCAACCCAAGGAGGGCATACCGGCCCGGCATCACAGACGGCCAAGGACGCCTCGCGGACTTGAGCTGGCTGGCCGCGGATGCGAGCAAAGGGGAAACAAGGCACCCCATGCATGCAGCCTTTTCCTGCCCAGTCCCCGCGTGTAGCGGGGCACGCCTGGCGACGCGTCCAAGTCGTCAATCAGAACACCAGAGTGGCTACGTTCAACGTGCGGACATGTCCTGCAGAGGACGAGGGACTGGTCAAACTGGCGAGTCTGGTGCAAGATTGCGCCAAGCTTAGCGTCGGTGTTGCAGCGCTTCAGGAGCTGCGCAGGACCGGCTCCGGGGAGGCGCAAGTGGCTACGGGCGACACGTCGTGGACGCTGCTATGGTCGGGTGGGGAGCACCGGCAGCGTGGGGTGGGCTTGCTGTTGTCCCCTGCATGGGCATCGGCACTCGTCTCCTGGGAGGCGGTGTCCGACCGCCTCATCCAGGCCCGCTTTGCAGCGGACCGTGGGCAGATGATCACCATCGTCAGCGCCTACAGTCCAACGGAGGCGGCGAGCGACGAGGAGGCTGGCGACTTCTACCTTCGAGTAGCGGCGCTCGCGGACAAGGCCAACGACAAGCGCGATCTGCTCATCGTGGCAGGTGATTTCAATGCAGCAGTGGGGAGGGATTCGGTGTCCGACCACGAATGCGTTGGCAAGCACCTGCCCCTCACGGAGCCAGCGGTGGCCAGCAGGAACGGTCGCCTGCTCCTTGACACTGCCACTGCTTGCAGCCTGCGCGCTGCCAACACTCTCTACCCCCACAGGCCTGAGCACCAGTACACCCACATCAGCCCCATGGCTGTTGCACAGAGCAGACGGCATGCATGCTCTGTGCGCCGCCTGCACAGCGTCAAGGACTACATCCTGGTCGCGCGCCGCCGCATGCATGCGGTGACAGACTGTAGGGTGCGTAGGAGCCCAACCTGGGACAGCGATCACTGCATGGTGGTACTGTCCATGCGCCTCCGCATGCGAGCCTCCCGCCATGCAGGCGGCTCTCAGCGGCGCGCATGGGACTCTTCACAACTGCGGCGCCCGGCTGTCCGTCGTGAGTTCAACCTCCAGCTGTCCGATCGCTTTGGGCTGCTGGAGGCCGTGCCGCCCGAGGGCGCTGATGCCCAGGCGGAGTACGACGCGATGGCTGCTGCCATTCGCGAGGTGGCCACCAACCACCTCGCTCCACGCGGCAGCCGCCGGCGGCGCGGCTGGCAGTTCACTCTGTCGCAGCGCACCCTCCGGCTCATGGACGCCCGGCAGCGCGCGCACACGGCATGGCTCAGGAGCAAGTCTGCTGCTGCCAAACGAGAGCGCAACCGCGCCAACCGCGCGGCCGACGCAGCTGTGCAGAGAGACAGGGAGAGGTGGATCGGCCAGCAGGTGGCGGAGGCGCAAGACATGCTACGCAAGAAGAATCTGCGCCAGTTTGCGCGCGCGTGCGACAGGCTGGCGGGCCGCAGCCGCAGCCATCAGATCCCACCTGCCATGCGGGACGTCTCGGGCGCGCTGCACAACGGTCCAGACGGGGTGCTGAAGGCCATGACAGAGTCATTCGACAAGCTATATGGCGGGGAGACCAAGCTCAGCGACGAGACCCTGAACCAGCTGGAGAACGATGTAGCGGCGTTTGAGCTCACACGCGCCACAGAGGTGGACGAGGCGCACGGGCGCCCCCCTGACCTGGCTGAGACGGAGGCGTGTGTGCGAGCGTTGCGCTCGGCCGCCGCTCCGGGCGGTGACCAGCTGGACGCCATGCTGTTGCGGTGCCCACCTGCCATCGCATGGCTCCACCGGGTCATCATCGCCGTATGGCGGTCGGGGAGAGCCCCGAGGGAATGGAAAACTGCTATTATCACACCGTTATATAAGGGGAAGGGTCCGCGTGACTCCCCTGGTAACTACCGCGGTATAAGCCTTCTCTCTATTGCCGGGAAAGTGTACGCTGCCATACTTCTGCACCGCGTCTCCACGCAGGTTGATGGTCAGTTGCATGAGGCTCAGTGTGGTTTCAGAAAAAGCAGAGGCACTGTTGATGCAATTTTTACTCTGCGCTCGCTGAGCGCGGCACATGCCGAGTACAAACAATGCATGGCTGTGGCATTTGTCGACTATTCTAAAGCTTACGATTGCATAAACCGTGCGGCACTGTGGAGAGTCCTTAGATTATATAGTGTTCATCCGCACATTATTGATCTGTTGGAGGATCTTCACACCAACACCGCAGCTGCCGTGCGGCTGGCTGGGAAAATCGGGCACGAATTCCCCGTGTCGTCTGGTGTGCGACAGGGGTGCGTCATTGCTCCTGTGTTGTTCAATGTTTTTATTGACCACATAGTGAAAAAGGCGCTAGACATGATGCCAGAGGGGGCTGGCGTGTCAGTCGTGACCCGAGCCGGCGGCTCTGTGTTGTCGTCGTCGGTTGAGCGCATAGTAATGCTGATGTATGCCGACGATTTATGTTTGTTCTCGCATGACCCAGCTCAGTTGGCGCTTATGCTGAAAATCCTTGACAAAGTGTCCTCTAGCTTTGGCATGCAAATCAACGCCGCCAAGACAGAAGTGATGATTTTGCCAGCAGATTTTGACGCGGATCTGCCCACGTTTGCGCTGACTGGTGGTGAAGTGAAGACCGTCTCTGCATTTAAGTATCTAGGGAGTTGGATAACCCAGAGTGGTGGTGTGGAAAAGGAGATCGGTGTGCGTGTCGGTCGCGCGCTGGGCGTGTTTGCGTCTTTTGATAAGATTTGGGCCAGCAAGAAGATGCAAGTGCAGTCTAAGATGCGGGTTTACAACACTTTCGTGCTGCCCCACTTTCTGTACGGCTGCGAAACATGGGCCCCTACTAAAACACAACTGACTCGATTGGAGGTTGCCCACTCTAACTGCCTTCGTCGCATTCTGGGTGTGCGCCTGGTCGACCGGCACAGATTAACTTATATTCGGCAGGCGTGCGACACTGAGCCAATTGAGAGCCTTGTGGCAAAGCGATCAATGCAGTGGCTAGGCCATGTGATGCGCATGCCGGCTTCTCGTCTTCCTCGTACGACTTTTGACTGCACAATGGATGTGGCTCGGCAGCAAGGCCGGCCTCCAGCCTCCTCCCGACACTATTTTCTTAAGCTACTGATTCAGCAGCTAGGCGAAACTAGTGGCACTCGTTCTGATTGGAAGACTTTTTCGGACACGGCGTTTGAGCGTGCTCAGGATAGGGTCGGGTGGAGAGCCGTGGTGTACGGTCCGGCTGCCCCTCAGGCGCCGGCCCCTCCACCACGGCGGTCAAGTAGATTGGCAAGCGCCACTTGACCCCCTATCCCCTAGAAGCAGTTAGGACCTATTTTGGAGGCGTCGCACAATAGCTCTCCTTTTTGCTCTGGGACTACACGTTGGCAGGCAGCCGGCTGGTGGCTACCGCCCCTCACAAGTAATTGTTAGGGCCAGAACTGGACTTGGGTCTAGGCGGTGGTACTAGGACTAGAGGTAGTCTTTGCTGGAAAGCCGATGTAACTGTAACTCTTCTCATACCAGAGCGCAATACGTGGCGGTTGTTCACGCAACACATGCCGTCGTGCTGCTATCGGCGAGAGCTTTACGACGCACCCCTCGACGCCGTCTTCCACCGAGCGTGTGGGGGGTGTTTATAGAAAATGATAAATCCGTCCCCGGCTTGCAGGGGGATAACTGTGTACAGCGTTCAGAAGCGTCCTGTTTGCTTTTGAACCGGATGAGGGATGGATGGATGGGTGGGACGTACTAGCGCACGCACACGCGCACACACACACACACACACACACACACACACGCAGACACACACACGCAGACACACACACACGCACACACACACACGCATACGCACAAACACACATACATACACACATACACGCACACACACGCAGGTCGTGCGCATGCAACTTGCAAACATGCCTGTCGGCTCGACGATCAAGATCCACCGTGACATGGGCGGCTATGCGACCGACGCGCACCACATCCACATACCAGTCATCACACACGACAAGGTGTGTGTGTGTGTATGCGTGCGTGTGTTCTCGTTTTCTTTTTGTGTGTGTGTGTGTGTTTGGGGCTCGATTAACAGAGGCGCGTTCTCGTCGCCGAGCCCTGGACCCAGCAATGCGGCGCTGCTGGTGACGAGGATCTCCGTGCCGCTGACGAGCGGGGTAAAATACGACTGGCCCGGCTCCTGCTAGACTGCCCCTCGGTGGAACACTTCAGGAGCGGCTTGCCCGGCGCTGCCATGGCTTGGCGAGTAGCCGCGGCGCTGCCGCGGCCCGTGCTGGGAGACGGCCCTTATCCTCCCCCCATGCAGGACGCCATGCGGCACCGATCTCGACGAGTTGATCGACGAGCGGAGGAGCTGGCGCCCGTCAATGCATGCTGGACATTGGTCAAGATGGCTGCCCGTGGAGGCGGGCTACCATCACGGCTTCAGCGGTGGCGACCGCCGAGGCAACACAGAGTATATCCGCTTCACCATTCGCAGCGTTCGTCACCGCGCTCATCCTCGGGGTCGCTCGTCTGCCGGTGACTGGCGTTGGAAGGTCTTCAGGCAGCCTCCATGACAACTCTGTCGTCCATGCACCCCTGGAGGGTGGGACCTGGCCATGCATGAGGCATGGGGCGCCGGCTGAGCCCCATGCAAACGAGAGCTGGACAGCCATGCACTGCCAGGCGGGGACCGTTCCAGTCAGCGCCAGTCGGCTTTGTCGGCTTGACTGGCCACAAGGCCACTACTGTGACCCTGAGGAAGGTCCTTTTCTATATGCTCCTTGCCAGACATGTCTCTCAGAGACCGCTGTTTGGGGTAGTCTAGCCGGCGGGAGCGGTAGTCTATCGGCCGGGAGCCGGCGGTACTCTAGTACTTAAGTGTGCTGGAGTATCGGCGGGTGATCTCTAGTAGAAGAGTAGCCTGCTTAGCTGGAAACCCCGTGTTACTTGTTACTTGTTACTTGTGTGCGTGTGTGTGTGTGTGTGTGTGTGTGTGTGTGCTAACCGCTTCCAACCGTTCCCAACTGCTATCAGGTGTCGTTCCAATCGTGCCCCCGGCTGGATCAGCGAACAAACGGCCTAGCTACCAACAAGGATGCGACTCAGCCGGGCGACTGCGTGCGACTTCCAATGAGGTGGGGGGCCTCCTGATCATTGATCGGCGCTGTATAGCAAGTCGCCAGCCACCCGTCTAGTGCTCGGGCGATGTCGAATACGTTGCCTGTAGGTGCAGGTATCACACACGACTGTAAAATCCATCAGCAGCAGCAGCACCAGCAGCAGTTTTTACAGTTTTTACATGTACGCGCCCGGAGGACCCCGGAGGCTCTCCTTCTTTCTCTAGGTGTTCATAAGCTCTTCGCCAGGGGCTCCCGCCCTGGCGCCGCTCGATGGCGGACAACCGGGACAACTGCGCTTGGTACTGGGCGGCTGAAAATCTGGAAATTTACCCTGACCGGCTCTGACGCACAGCGCTACTGGTGAACTGGTCCTGATGGGGCGAGGCTATGTGGCAGATGGGGCAGCGGTACGATGAGAGCACGATGCACGATGGCGAGAATTGCGGCGAGCATGCACCCCCTCTCACAACGATCGGAACTCAAGCAGATTGCGGCTCCTAATGGTTTACTGTGCCTGGATGGAAGAGAGAGACGGATGGCGAGAAATTGAGAAACATGGGAAGCGAGGCACATGCGGCTAGGCTTTGTGAGTTGCGGCGCAGGGGTTCCCTGCCCCAAGGCGCAGATTATTAGATGGCGACGCGATCGATGCTCCAGCCGTGCGGCATTGGGCGAGGCGAGGCCCCACCAGCGGGCGGGCACCATAATGGAGATGGCGGCTAAGAACGGGGAATGCGGCTACCGGGGATGAGGCTACGGGTTATGCATGCCAGGGGACGGCGGACAAGGCTAATGCGTCACGGCGCATGGGTAAAGAACGGGGAATGAGGCTACCGGAGCTGGCGGGCGCGGCGCGCGCACGGCGCGCGCGGCGCATGGGGGTTGCATGGCGGCGCTCTGCGCGTGCATGCATGGAGGAGATTGCTGGCGGGCATGGAGGAGCTTGCTTGAGGGCAAACAGGAGATTGCTCGCGGGCGTGGAGGAGATTGCAGGCGGGCATGGAAGCGGATGGCGAGAAATTGAGAAACATGGGAAGCGAGGCACATGCGGCTAGGCTTTGTGAGGAGGTTGTGGCGCAGGGGTTCCCTGCCCCAAGGCGCAGATTATAGATGGCGCAGCAATCAATACACTAGCCGTGCGGCATGGGGCGAGGCGAGGCCCCACCAGCGGGCGGGCACCATAATGGAGATGGCGGTTAAGAACGGGGAATGAGGCTACAGGGAGAGGATACGGGTTACAGATGCCAAAGGGGACGGCGGAACAAGGATCAGCCATAGGTGTCACGGGGAATGGCTAAAGAACGGGAATGAGGCGGGTGGTACGGGTGCTGGCGCGCATGGAGCGCGGCGCGGCGCATGGAGATCGCATGGCGGCGCCCATGCATGGACGAGATTGCTGGCAGGCATACAGGAGATTGCTGGCGGGCATGGAGGAGATTGCTGGCGGGCATACAGGAGATTGCTTGCGGGCGTGGAGGAGATTGCTGGCGGGCATGGAGGAGATTGCTGGAGCCAATGGCGGCGGCGGGACTAGTAGTAGAACACAGGCGCACACCAACAATGCGTTGCTGTCACTACCTGGGTGGTATAGGGTGGATCTGGGGGCCCAGTGTCCTGTCTAGGTCCAGTGCGTGCGCGCGTGTGGGGGTTTACCCTCACCCCTACCAGGTAGCCAGCCAGTTTCCCACTGAAACTGAGTTTAAGGTGTCGGGCGCTAGCGCCGACACCGGTCTTATACATCATTACTGGTGTCACACAGACTGTAATATCCATCATCAAGGCCTAGACTACACGTCTAGGGGAGCTCTACTAGTAGAGCCCGCAAGGCCATGCAGCGCGCCAGCCTACCAAATTGCGGCAGCAGCAGCAGCAGCAGCATAGCAATAATGATGATGGATGTTACAGTCAGGGGCACCACCGATGATGGATTCTACAGTCTGCGTGACACCAGTACCGATGTATAAGGCTTGTGTCGGTGCTAGCGCCCGATACCTAAACTCAGTTTCAGGCTGAAACTGGCTGGCTACCTGCTACGGGGGAGAGTTAACCCCCACGTGCGCGTACGCCCTGAACCTAGTCGGGAACTACGCATCTAAAGGAAATAGGCCAAAAGGGTCCTAGACAGGTCCTAGATGTATGTCTCAGGAGCCGTTGACCCCTGCAAGTATTACACTACAGCCCAGTAAGACGGTACATCAACGGCGTGGCGTAACGACACGCTCTCGGATAGGCGCACACGCACACATGCATAAGCACACACGCGCGCACACACACACACACACACATACACATGCACACGCACACGCACACTTACACGCACACACCGTAAATCGCGCCCGTGTCTCATTCAGCCATCTGCCCCGTCCACACAGGGAGGGCATGGCGTTTGAGCTCAACAACCGCGTGCTGCACCGAGTGCTCAACGAGGGTGGCAGCAGGTGCGTGCAGCTGCATATGTGTGTGTGTGTGTGTGTGTGTGTTGAGGGAGGGCATGGCGTTTAAGCTAAAAATCGCGTACTGCACCGCGTGCTCAATGAGGGTGGCAGCAGGTGCATGCAGCTGCGAGTGTGTATGTGTGTGTGTGTGTGTGTATGAGTTTGTGTGTGTGTGCGTGTGTGTGTGTGTGCGTGTGTGTGTGCGTGTGTGTGTGTGTGTGTGCGTATGTGTTGTGAGGGAGAGCATCGCGTTTGAGCTAAAAAGCGCGTGCTGCACCGCGTGCTCAACGAGGGCGGCAGCAGGTACCTGCAGCTGGTTTTCGGGTCTCAGGGTTCAGGGTTCAGGGCTTAGGGTTTTAGGCTTACGCGTTGAGGGTTGCGGTGCTGGGGTTTAGTGTGTGTTAGGTTACAGGGTTTAGTGTGTGTTAGGTTACAGGCTTTCAGGGTCTGAAGTGTTGCATCGCACTCAGCAGCAAGCGCAACACCACGCGCGTGCAGGCGGCACCAGGGTGTGACACGGCAGGAGGATGGTCCCTGGGGCGTGGATCTACGAGTGCCGCCCATCGAAGCAAGCCCCCCCCCCCCACACACACACACACCACACCCCCACACGTGCATCTGGTTTTAGGGTCTCAGGGTTCAGGGTTCAGGGCTGAAGGGTTGAGGTTCACGGTGTCAGGGTTTAGGGTAACGGCTTTCGGGTTTTGAAGTGTTGCAACACGCGCTCAGCAATGAGGGCAACACCACGCGCGTGCTGGTCGTAACAGGGTGTGACACGGCAGAAGGAGGGCCCCGGGGCAAAGGATTTCTAGGAGCGCCGCACCTAGCTCGCGCCAGCCTACCGAAGTAAGTTGCCCCCCTCCCCCCCCCCCCCCCCCCAATGCTCCCTGGTATATTCTGATGTGTTCTGCGTGTGAACAGTGTGGAAATCGACGATTTCACACTTTTGAGGGCAAAATGCCGCTTTCCGCCTTTTTCGTGCGATTTCAGGCGGTACGTCCGCCCGTCGACCGTTAATTATTCTCTCCGCATCCATGCCGCCTGCAGCTTCACCGCCTCTCCGAGGAAGCACTGCCCACCACCACCACACACACACACACACACATGCACGCGCGCAAAGTTGGGGTTCACACGCGCACCGTGTGGGACATACACACGGCGGGGGTGCGGTGTGCGTGGGTCCTCACGCACGCACACACACACACACACACACACACACACACACACACCCCACCGCCCCAGGCGCGTGCAGCTGGTGATTGACGTGAGCGAGGCGCCCGCCAGCCGCAGCGCTTCCGCGCTGGCGCGAGCTGCGACTACACGCACCAGGGCAAGATCGTGTGCGCGGGGGCGGGCGACATTTTGGACGTGGTGGGCAATGAGTGGTGAAGGAGAGAGAGAGAGAGGAGAGGGAGAGGGAGAGGGAGAGACCAGCAGCGCTTGGTCTTGCTTGATCTTGCTTGGTCACCAATGCGCGCTGTGACCACACGCACAAGGGCAAGATCGTGTGCGCACTCGATCTTGCCCGCGCGAGGGCGGGCGACATTTTGGACGTGGTGGGCGAGGAGTGGTGAAGGAGATGGAGAGCGGCAAAGAGAGAGGGGAGAGAGACAAAGAGAGAGAAGAGAGTGAGAGGAAGTTGCAGGGCAGACACGAGAGGTGGAGCAGGTTACATGAGTGGTGACACGCGTGCGAGGTGACGAGTGGCGATGGTGGTGCTGCTATAGTTGTGCTGACCCGCGATGACGACCAGTGGTGATTTGATGGATTTACAGTCTCTTGGAGCAATGGTGTACATTATGACCTATCAGGAGGGTAGGACAGTCTCAGGCGTCACAGGCCCTACGTCTGTTTTCTTCTTGGAAAGCAGCAGCGACTCAGCCTGTGGAGTGGCTGAAGAGTGGCTGTGGAGTGACTGCACCAGCGCAGCGTGACGCTCCATCACCGAAACCAATATCCGAATTTTTATCAGCCTCTGTTCGCGCTCTTCCTTTCGCCCCCACCCCCGTCTGCCCCCTGCACCCTCTCAATGCTCATCCCCACACCGCCGAGAGACTTTTAGGGCACCCCGCTCTGCCCCCCAAAACCTCTCAATGCAAATCCCTTCTCCGCCGACATACTTTTAGGGCAGGTCATCAACCTCTGGCTGGTGGGGCCAAACGCGTCCTTTAAACGGCCAGAGGGGGAAGACGGGCCAGGGCAACGTTTGGCACCTGTGGGGGGATTCGACTTTCGAGCAGGCAATCTTCGTCAGAATATGAGCACGAGCGTATGTGTGTATGTGTGTGTGTATGAGCGCGAGCGTGTGTGTGTATGTGTGTGTGTGTATGGTGTGGGGTGGCTGATGATGGATGTTACAGTCAGGGACACCTCTAAAGGCGTATTTGTTGCCGCTGCAGGAATAAATGGTGTTTTTTGGCTAGGCAGGCAGCGGGTGTGCATGTGCGTGTGTGTACGTGCCATGCGCAAAAGCAGAACACACGGGCACACGCGTGAGGGGTTCTTATGCACTGAACTTATGATGTGTAGAGTCATGTGTGAGAACGGGACACGTCTTGAAGTGTTTTTGTGCGCGGGAGGGGAGGGCACGAGGGGGTGCCCGTCACCCGTTTGACAGTAACGAGCAGTAGGCAAGGCAGCTCATACACCCAGGATTGGTATAGAAGTGGTTTTCCCTGGCGATGTTTGTCAGTGGTTGGCCAGTGGTTGGCCAGTGGTTTTCCCTTACAATGTTGAAAATGGGGACCCTGCGTTGGCGGTCGCCGCGCGGCGTGTTTCCGTGGAGACTCGCCACTCAACGCGTGCGTGATCGGGGCAGGATTGTGCTGCGAAAACGCTGTAGCCATGGTCGCGCCGCTCTGCGTCCTTGTTCATAAGTGATTTGGGCACGCACAGGGCACGCACCACGGCCGGATTAGCCTACGTCCGCGGCGACGCTGGAGCCACATCGTCCTGCGTCATTTTTGTTCAATTATTTTCCCTTCTAGTGTGAGTGCCGGGGATGCATGCTAGGTGCCTGGAATGCCCGCATGCGGCTCCCCCACTTCCTTGCCCACACTCGCCACACACTGCGACGCAAAACCACGCCACATTCATTCGTTCGCAGCCATGCAGGCCGACGAAGACGAGGCAGTCGCGTATCATGCCGTGCTCTTCTCGCCAGACATGTGGGCGCTCAAGCTGTTTCCATGGCTGGACCGCGCCAGCAAGGTGGCCCTGCGGTGCGTGAGCAAGGCCATGCGCAGTTAGGTGGATGCGTCCATCGAGGTGGTAGCCAGCCATGTTTCTGGCTTCTCTCCCAACGCGCTCAGCGTCGCGCTCGTGCGATGGTCTGGGATGCACGACCTCACCCTGCTGGCTGTGACTGGCGCCGACGACCTGGTGCCTCTCGCGACGGCGTCACTGGCTGCGCTGACAAGCCTCGCCGTTCGCGAGGTGGGGGAACGCATGGCACGCATGCATCCCCCATGCGCATGCTACACGCCGACCCTGCATGCCGCCCCACCCCTCGCATGCCGCCCCTGCATCACTGCGCATGCTACTCCCAAGCGGGATAAGGAAAGCCTACTCCTCCCCCCCCCCGCTAGCATCCATGCCTCCTGCCTCACTCGTGAGCACACGTGTGCAGGCCCTGGAACCTGTCGCGGGCGCACCAGTACCAGTACCAGCTTTGTACATGCTGGCGCTAAGCAGCAGCGTGCCGGCAACGCTCCAAACGATCGACGTCAGCGACTGTGGCGGATTGAGCTCCATCGACTTCGTTCGCAGCTGTGGGCAGCTCAGGTGCCTGTGGGTGCCCGGATGTGTCAGCGTGTCAGATCTGGCGCCACTTGCAGCATGCAGCGAGACGCTCGAGGAGCTGTGGATGGCTTACAACTATTTGGTCAGTCTGGCTCCCCTGAAGGCACGCACCAAGCTCCGCAAGCTGGACATTCGTGGCCACCAATCTGAGCTGCGCAACCAGGTGAAAGACCTGCGTCTGGCGTGCACCCAGCTGGCAGACCCGGCATCGGTCGAGCTCGAAAGTATGGTGCACAACCTACAGCCCAACATGCCTCCTGATGCGCAGGAGGGTGCAGCGCAGGAAGCGACGAATACGATCGATGAGGGGGTCTAAAAGCTCAGACGGCGATCGCCGCCGCCGGCGCCATTCCGCCACTGGTGCAGCTGCTGGATCGTGAATCCTCGTCAGGCGTGTACGAGGCAGCAGCACGTGCACTGGGCGACCTGGCTGCAAATCACGTTCAGAACCAGGTCACCATCACCGCTGCTGGCGCCATTCCGGCTCTGACTCGGCTGCAGGGGCCTGAGTTCTCAGTGTACG
Organism: Chlamydomonas sp. UWO 241; assembly: GCA_016618255.1. Classification (NCBI taxonomy): domain Eukaryota; kingdom Viridiplantae; phylum Chlorophyta; class Chlorophyceae; order Chlamydomonadales; family Chlamydomonadaceae; genus Chlamydomonas; species Chlamydomonas priscui. The sequence continues at coordinate 7,312 of VFSX01000830.1, read as the reverse complement.
TGCAGGAGGTAGCAGCATATGCACTGGGCAGCCTGCCTGATTACAGTGGTTGCTCCGAGTGAGCGAGGGGTACGATCACCTTTCGATGGGAGCGCTTGAGGCATCCCACGAGGGCCATCGCTTGCGCATATATGCAAAGAGAGCTCAGAACTCGGGTGGGGGGAGGTTTTTTCATCGGGTCATCGGGTGTTTTGGAGGCTCGACAGTTGCGGGTGCGTGGGAGCAATCGCCACTTCAGCTTGTGCTTTGTTGCCATCTCACGCACTTAATCAGTCGAGGTTCAACAAGGGCAGGGGGAGAGGGCGCCCGAGAAAGGCGCTCAATGTAACACGATTTTTCACTTCGCGGAAGCAGCCGCGACTTTGCCTGCATATGGCCTGCATACGGCACACCGCGGTGTTGCTTGCTTGGGTGCGGTAGTAATAGGAACCTGCCAGGCTGTTGGCCTGGTGCAGCAATGGCTGCGGGAGAGGAAGCTTAGTGCTTGCTTGCAGCCCTGGGCCTGCCGTATGCGAGCTAAGCTCACAGCTTCGATATGGTAGGAGGAGGTGGGGGGTGGGGGTGACACACCGCAGCAGAAGCAGCAGTAGGTGCAGACAGTGCTCGGTGCACTGCGCAGAGTCTCGAGAGGGGGAGATCTGCAGCTCGCCGGCGACGGGCTGGCGCAACCAGGCGCTGCCAAGCACGTGACCACCTACACCTCTGCCTTACCTGTCACGCCCGTTACTCACATCGCGCATTTTTACATTGGCACTCGCAGTCCCTCTTGTAAGCTCCGGTGGCGTCACACCCCGAATCCCCCACACCTAAAATCCTCTATATCTTGGCCATGCTCCAATCCCGACCATTGTATCTTACGTACAGTAGTAAACAGTCCCCTTTTCTCCTCCACCCGCCTCCCGCTCCTCTTGCCCCGCCATCGCCCTGTGGTGTCGGCTGCAGTCACTACCCCGACTCGCACCACCCCGCCCTCCGCCACACGTCATCGTCCTCGTCTACCAGACGACACAGCGCTCCTCAACCCCGCCTTTCCGCTCGCCATGTCAGAGGTGCGTAGCATCAATCGCTTGGCTCTGCCTGTTGCAAACGAAATGTTGCAAAATAAATGTCGAAAAATGCTGACATCGAAATGTCATCGAATTGCATGCCACCTTTCCATCGATCTTTGCCAGCGCATGACAGGCCGGGGGAGCACCAAATGGGGCACCTTCTCTCGCCCCTGCACCCCAGCGGCCGCTCCTCTGACTATTTGTTGCGCCTGGTGCGCCTCCCCGCATGCACGCACGCAGACCTTTTACTCTCCCCTCATGACCCCCCTGTACCTGGCCTTCCTCTACACCCCAGCTGTGGCCTGGTGATGCACACGATGTGGCGGATGCTCTGCCTGATGCTGCTGTCGACCTGCCTGCTGGCTGCGACCGCGGTGGTGACTTCCATCGAGTGCACAGTCGCAGTCTGCCGGCGCGATCGCGAGCGCCTGCAGTACATCCTGCGAGACAGCCTGAACCTCTGCCTGAAGATCTGCCTGAACATGTGCGTGCAACTGCTGGCTACGATCGTGGTCTGCCTGATGACTGCACGATCTGCCTTTTGCGCGCTCTGCCTGGCTCCGTGCAATGCGTTCCAACGCCAGAAGCGGGGCCGCACGGGCGCCGCTAGCAGCGTTGCCTACAAGCACACGCCCTCCATCATCACCGCGGCTTTTGCTATGTTCTGCCTCGCCGCCATCGCCTTCGCCGCCACAGCCGCAACCGCCATCACCACCATCGTCGCCACCAATGTGCCGATCGTCGCCGCCATCGCCATTGCTGCCATCATCAAGACCGCCATCGCCATCGCCAACGCCACCATGCCCATCGAGGAGGAGACCACAGAGACCATAACACCTGAGAAGATGCAGCGCAAGGACGCGAGGGCAGTCGCCGCCGCAGACATCGTCGCGCGTATGCACGGCGCCACCCCGACTGACGCTCCGGTGCTGCGCCAGGACACGGCCACCCCCCCCTTCATCTTCACGATTAAGGGGCTCGTTATGATGGTGCCTTGCGCCATTTTCTTCCCCGCTGCCGCTCCTGCCTTCATCACCATCAAGATCGAGCAGCTCGTCGTGATGGTGCCGCCGTGCGCCAACTTCTCCAACGCCGCCGCTCTCGCCTTTGTGACCATCAAGATCAAGGGGCTTGTCGTGGTGGTGCCATTCCCCAGCTCCTCCCCTGTCGCCGCTCCCTCCTGCATCACCATCAAGGTCGAGGAGCTTGTCATGATGGTGCCGTGCGCCGACTTCTTCCCCGCAGCCGCTCCAGCCCCCTCCATGCTGGCGCCACGCGCCAACCTCTCTCCCATCGCCACTCTGTCCTGCATCGCCATCAACATCAAGGACCTTGTCGTGATGGTGCCGTACGCCAACGTCTCCCTCGATGCTGCTCCTGCCCTCTCCATGCTGGTGCCGCGCGACATCTTCTCCCCCGCCACCGCTCCCAACCCCTTCATCAGCAAGAAGCTTGCCATGCTGGTGCTGTGCGCCAAGCCCTCGCCTGCTGCCGCACCCGCCCCCTTCATCATGATGAAGGAGCCCAAGGAGCTCGCCGCGATTATGCCGCACACCAACTTCTCCCCCGCCGCTGCTGCCGCCCCCTTCATCATCAAGGAGCTGGCACCTGTGATCATTGCCATCAAGACGGTGCAGCGCAAGGATGCAACGACCACCTACGACACCGAGCACGCTTTCGTCGCAAGCCTCACGGCACGCATGTTCGCAAACGTCGTCGCGCACACGGACGGCGCCAGCCCCACTGACGTGCCGGTGCAGCATAAGGGCACCACGACGACCACGCGCCTGTGCGTGCACATGTTTGTGGGCGCATCTTCCACCGAGCAGACCACGCCAAAGAGCTCCAGCGATGACATCATGGGTGTGCAGGACCTACCCCTGGGGAGCCAGATGGACGTGCAGCGCAAGGACGCGACCGCCGACGCCGACGCCGACGCCGCAGATGCCACCAAGCGCGCGTTCATCGCAGGCCTCACAGCACGCATGTTTGCAAACGTCGTCGCGCACACGGACGACGCCAGCCCCACCGACTTGCCGGAGCAGCACAAGGGCACGACGGCCGCGCGCCTGTGTGTGCGCATGTTTGTGGACGTAGCCTCCACGCCCGAGAGCTTGAGCAGCGGCGCCGCGGGCATGCAGGCCCTGTTCCTGGCGAGCCAGATGGCCGCGCACGCGCGTCGGATGCCAGCTGCCACCACAGCCTGCAGCTGCGCCCCGAGTTCAAGGCGCGCATGTCTGCTGACGTGGTGCCTGGGCAACATGCGATCGCGCTGATGGCTGCGTGAGCCGCCCACCCACATGGCCTCTCTCTCTGTCTCTTTCTCTCCCAGAGATGCATTGCTTTTGCTTAGTTAGAGCGCGACGATTTGCGCGCCCGGCCTCACTGATATCTGAAGCCAGTGCTTTGCCACGGCTTACCACATTACGCCTTCAGTATTTTGCCTGCCACCCCAGATTATGTTGCGCACTCTCTCTTCCTGCATGGTCAATCTTTCTTCATTACATGCTACTCTGGCGTGGAACGTGTGCGAGCAACTCAGTCTGTAAACGCGACCCCTCTACTCCAGTGACTACGCTGCCATCGCCACCGTCAGTTACCGCTTCCAATCCCAGTCAGTGCGACACTCTCAGCCTGTCTACCTACACAGCGCACACTGATCCGCACTCAGCATGCCGTCCTCTGCGCCTCTCCTGGGCGAGCATCAGTGTCAGGTGGCGACACGGTGGCGTCCCCTTCCTAGTTTCGGATGCAGCCCCCTCGTCTCCCTCCCTCACTCACCCACCCACCCTGCCCTCATGCGAACACACCCCAGATGCAGGGGTGCACCCAGCGGCAGCCGTTTGCACATGCATGCACGCTCGCCACCGCTGCCCCCAGCTGCGCGCTGCTAGGCGGTCTCACGCCGCGCGCTCACGCGGCCGCCCCCAACAGCTAGCTTGCCTGCTTGCCCAGTCTGCACGCCCGCCATCGCGCGTGCGAGCTCACCTCTATGCGGCCACCCCCAACAGGCTTGCCCAGCCTAGTGGCAAGCCTGCTTGCCCAGTCTGAATGCCCGCCATCACGCGTGCGAGCCCAGCCCACCTCTATGCGACCGCCCTCAACAGGCTTGCCCAGCCTAGTGGCAAGCCTGCTTGCCCAGTCTGAATGCCCGCCATCACGCGTGCGAGCCCAGCCCACCTCTATGCGACCGCCCTCAACAGGCTTGCCCAGCCTAGTGGCAAGCCTGCTTGCCCAGTCTGAATGCCCGCCATCGCGCGTGCGAGCTCACCTCTATGCGGCCACTCCCAACAGCCTGCCCGGCTGTGTCCAGCAGGAGTGGGAAGTCGCTTGCACGCTGGCGCAATCCGCATGCCTGCCACGGTGCGTGCATCGAGCTCCTCTCTACGCTGCCACATGCAGCAGTCTTTTGTTACTGCACCCAGTGGGTTTACAGGTACACTTCCGCACCGTGAAGACCCCGGGGCGCGACTTAAGCCGCCCTCTAGACTACCGTAGTCACGCTTTGCTTTTGCGCCTAATAAAGTCCGAAAACGCCCCGTAAAGGCTCCGTGAACGTGAAATTAAGTCTAAAAACGTCCCGCTAAGGTAAAAAGGAAAGTGTCCTGCGGGATTCGAACCCGGATCAACGCTCTACAGGCCTGCTAAAAGCCGCCGCAAAGGCAGCGCAAAGTCGAAATTAAGTCGAAAACCCTCCCGCAAAGGCAAAAAAAGTCTAAATAAATTGGCCTTGGGCGGAGCCCTGCAAAGGCATGACTACGGTACTGCCCACCCAGTGGATGCGCCCGCATTGGAGTTAGCTGCTGTGCTCGGCCGTGTGGCAGCGCTCCTGGCGCCGCACAACTGCCGTCCGGCGAGTGCTGCGGGCGGGGCGTGGCCCAGTGTTTTTCTTTTCAGGAATTTTAATTAATTATTCCACAGCCGGATTTTGATTTGATCGCGTTGACCGTTGACCTCCCGTTGACCGCGTGTCCTCACATAAAGGTCATTTGAAGGCTCTTGATGAGCTCTATCTGGTGGGCTCGTCAGACTGCCAATCCACTGAATGGGCTGAGCTGTGTTCAAGGTCAAAGCACAGTTGGAATACAGCCAAATGGCTGTGTAGAGGCTGTGTAGAGCCGAAAAGAAAATCCCTGGCGCGGCCTGGCAGCGCAGCGGTAACAGGCCGGTGACGGGCCGGGCGGTAGCAGTCGCGGCAGCAGTGGTGCGGGGCAGCATGGGGGCATATATTTAAGATAATGTGGTGGTGGTGGTGGAGGTGGTGGAGGTGGTGGTGTTGATACAGGTGTGGTTGTCATCGCGTGCCTCAACGACTCTGCCTGGCCTGCCGCGCGCACCCAAGGTCACCAGATCTGCTTGCGGACACACCCCGCCTCGCCCCACATGCCTGCCACCGCGCTTAGAGGGAGAGCATCTGCGCTCTCACTTCAAAGTTGCCGTGTCGGCCTCGCGCACGATGTCTGTGTTGGTGAAGTGACTTGCACCTGTGATGTGGAGTGAGAGTGTGCTTGTGGGGGTTGTCGTCGCTGGACCCCGCCAGCAAGATCGCTCTGCGGTGCGTTAGCAAGGCCATGCACAGCCAGGTGGATGCGTCGATCAAGGTGGTGGCAAGCCCTGCCTCTGGCTTCTCTGCCGACGCGCTCAGCGCCGCTCTCGTGCGATGGTCTGGGATGTATGACCTGACCCTGCTGGCTGTGAGTGGCACCGACGACCTGGCGCCGCTCGCAACGGCGGCGCTGGCTGGGCTGACGAGCCTCACCGTGCGCGAGGTGCGGGGCAGCGCATGGCATGCATGGGCGCGCATGGGCGCAATACATGCTTGGAAGCGTGCCGGCTACGCCTCCTGCCTGACATGTGCGCACGTGTGTGCATGCAGCGCCCCAATCCGCAAGACCCTGTCGCGGACACAGCTTTTCCAGCTTTGGACATGCCGGCGTTCAGCAGCAGCGTGGCGGCAACGCTTCGAGTGAGCGACGTGAGCGACTGTTTTAACCTGGGCTCCATCGACTTCGTTTGCAGCTGCGTGCAGCTCACGTGCCTGTGGATGCCCGGATGTGAGAGCGTGCCAGATCTGTTGCCGCTCGCAGCATGCAGCGAGACGTTCGAACAGCAGTGGATGGCTGGCATTGATTCGATCGTAAACCTGGCTCCCCTGAAGGCCTGCATCAGGCTCCGCAAGCTGGACCTCCGTGGATGCAAGTTTGACCCTGCTCAGTTGGAAGACCTGCGTCTGGCTTGCACCCAGCCGGCAGACCCGGCATCGGTCCAACTCGAAGGCCTGGTGCACGATCTTCAGCCAAACCTGCTCCCGATCGTGCAGGCTAAAGCTGCTAGAACTCTGGCAGATGCGAGCGTCGATGGAGGTCTCGAAGCTCAGACTGCAATCGTCGCCGCTGGCGCCATTCCGGCTCTGGTACAGCTCGTAGGGTCTGCATCCCCGGAAGACGTGCAGGCGGCAGCTGCATGGGCACTGGGCAACCTGGCTCTGAACCACGCTCAGAACCAGGCCGCCATCGCTGGCGCCATTCTCACTCTGGTGAAGCTGCTGGGTCCTGATTCAACGGCGCTCATGCACGTGCGAGTAGCACATGCCCTGCGCTGCCTGGCTGCCGACAACGCTCAGAATCAGGCTGACATCGCCGCCGCTGACGCAGTTCCCCTCTGGTGAAGCTTTTGGGGGCCTGTTTTTTTGGCATACGTGCAGGCGCATGCAGCAGGTGTGCTGCGCTGCCTACCCGGTCGCCATCGCCGCTGCTGGCGCCATTCCGGCTCTGCTGCGGCTGCGAGGACCTGAGTTCCCGGCGTACGTGCAGGCGGCAGCAGCAGACGCGCTGAGCCCCCTGCATGTGCCTGCCTACAGCGACAGTGGTGACTCCGAGTGAGCGAGGGGTACGACCAGTGGTCGTCGACCACCCCTCCATGAGAACATCCCGCGAGGGCCATCGCTTGCGCTCATGCATAAGAGACCTAAGAACACGGGGGAAGAAAACATCGGGGTTGCGAATCGAGTGTGTTGGAAGCTTGACAGTTGCGGGCGCGTGGGTGCAATCGCCACTTGATGCCTTGTTGGCATCTCACTCAGTCAGTCGCGCGCCGAGGGCAGTGCAAACAAGGGCAGGGGGAGGGGGCAGTGCTTCCTCAATTGATTCTGACTTATTAATTCTCACCGCCTAGACACCGGCGAAAACGCTGTTGCTCGCAAGGTCCCGTTTTTTGGCGCAATAGTGTGAACAGTCGCTTTCACACTTTGGGGGCGAAATTGT
>VFSX01000078.1:483573-566073 GCA_016618255.1 Chlamydomonas sp. UWO 241 | reverse complement strand
TCGTGCGTGTAGCGAGCACAGCGTGCTGCAGCAGAGTGACGACCCTGGGGTGGTGCGGCGGCACCAGTAGTCCCTGGGAAGGATTTTAGGATTAGTTTTTTGCCGGCTCCAGCAACTTTGACCGCTCATACCAGGCACAATGCACAGCGGGTATTCATGCAACGCATGTCGTTGGGCTGCTCTCGGCAAGAGCTTTCCAAGGCGCCGCTCCACGCCCTCTCCCATCAAGTATGTGGTGGTTTTCTGGGAAATGGGAAATCCGGCTCGGAGCGGTATACGGCTCGCAGGGGAATCACTGGGTGGCACGTGTGTTTGTACAGGCACACATGCACACGCACACACATGCACACACACACACATACGCACACACACACAAACACACACGCGCACACACACACACACACACACGCACACGCACACACACACACACCGACGCGTACAGCACCTCGAGGCACACACGCACGCACATGCCCTCCCCCCCCTCCCATACAAACACACACCTCAACGCGTACAGCATCCCTAGCCCGCCCGCAGCGGCCGTCATCGCACAGCACACACACACACACACACGCACACACACACACAAACACACACACACACCCCTCCCCACACACACCTCGATGCGTACAGCATCCCTAGCCCGCCCGCAGCCGCCGTCATCGCATAGCACACACACACACACACACACGCACACACACACACACACACGCACACACACACAAAACACACACACAAACACACACACACACACACACACACACACGCCCCTCCCCACACACACCTTGACGCGTACAACATCCCTAGCCCACCCGCAGCGGCCGTCATGGCATAGCACACCGTGCTCGCAGCAAAAGAAGCGAGCAGCAGCGATCGGCCGCCCCATGCGTCGAGCAGCGGGCCTGCGTGTGTGTGTACGTGCGGTGGGGGGAGGGGGGGGGGCATGTGTGTGTGTGCGTGTGTGTGTGCGAGCAGCAGCGATCGGCAGCCCCATGCGTCGAGCAGCGGGCCTGCGTGTGTGTGTGTGTGTGTGTGCGGTGGGGGAGGGGGGAGAAGGGGGGGGGGCATGTGTGTGTGTGTGTGTGCGTGCGAGCAGCAGTGATCAGCCGCCCCATGCGTCGAGGAGCGGGCCTGTGTGCGTGTGTATGTGCGGCGGCGGGGGGGGGGGGTGTGTGTGGTGTGTGTGTGTGTGTGTGTGTGTGTGTGTGTGTGTGTGTGTGCGATGGAGAGAGAGAGAGAGACAGAGAGAGAGAGAGGGCAGCAGCGAGCAACGCCGCCCTCCTGGCTCACCCCCCCTGGCACCGTCCCTGGCCCGCACGACTGCGCACCCACCTGCCAGCATGCTGCCCACACAAACGCCGCCCGCTCACACACCGCCCATGCGGGCACACGCACGCACACACACGCACGCACGCACACACACACACACACACACACACACACACGCACACACACACACACACACACTCCCCCAGCGGCACCAGGGTCAGCTGCTGCACACACACACGCACACACACACACTCTCTCTTTCAGACACACACACGCTGCCCGCTCCCACACCGCCCGCACGTCCGCACGCGCCACTCGCACGCATGCCCGCACGTCCCCGTCCACGCGCACGCCCGCACACACCGCTCTCACACCCCTGGTAGGCTGGCGCGCGGCGGTGGCCTTGCGGGCTCTCCTAGCACAGCCCCCCTAGACGTGCAGTCTAGGCCTTAACTTACGCCCCGGGCTCCTCCGGGCGCGAACGTGTGAACCTGTAAAACCTGTCAAAAAAACTGCTTGCACACACGCCACCAAAGGCGTCCGACGGACTGTTAAATCGACCACGTGCTCGCACGTCCGCACCGCACCCACCTGCCAGCACACTGCCCGCACACATGCCGCCCACACACGCGCCGCCCGCTGACACACCGCCCGTGCGGGCACACGCACGCACTCACAAACATGCATGCACACACGTACGCACGCACACATGCACACACACAGACACACAGACACACTCCCCCAGTGTCACCAGGGTAAGCTGCTGCACACACACACACACACACACACACACACACAAAACACACACCGCCCGCTCCCACACCGCCCGCACGTCCGCACGCGCTGCATGCACAAACGTCCGAACACACCGCTCGCACACACGCCATCAACAGCGTGCGAAGAACTGTTAAACCGACCACACGCTCGCACGTCTGCAGCGCACCCACCTGACAGCACGCCGCCCAAACGCACGCCACCCAAACACACGCCACCCGCACACACTGGTCTCGTGCTTTGAGGCAAGCACCTGTAGATAGTCATTTATGGAAAGCCGATGCTGCGTTACTGTTGCCGCATGAAAGCAATCATGATGGCAGATGGCAGCCAGGGGTCATATTTTGACAGCTGCCGGCCTCTTTCCCAGGGCGCAGAAGAACACGTCGTCTACGCCATCAAAGGTCAGTGATTCCCCCGCAAGCCGTTTTCCACTTGGGGCCGGATTTCCCATTTCCCAGAAGAACACCCCACACTTGGTGGGAGAGGGCGTGGAGGGGTGCGTTGAAAAGCTCTCGCCGCGAGCGGCACAGCGGCGTGCGTTGCGAGAACGCCCGCTATGCATTGCGCCTGGTATGAGCGGCCAAAGCTTGCCTGAGCCGGTGGGAAAACAATAACTAAAACCCTTCCCAGGGGTCACAGTGTAAGATCGGCCACACGTCGTCCACACCTGACAACACGCCGCCCACCGCCTGCGCGCCATTGAAGAGCGACTGCACCGCCGCAAACTGCGCCGTGCCCGCCCCCAGTGACTCCATGAGGTAGGGGAGCAGAGGCTGCGTGAGCGTGGGCGCGCACGTGTGTGTGTGTGTGTGTGTTTCTCTGTGTGTGCACGCCCCCCCCCCCCCAAACACACACACACACCTGCTGCATCATGTAGCAGGTGCAATAGCACACGACGTTGGCATACACGACGTACAGGTGGGCGTGGCGGTGCGCCCGCACCGCGCCATGGCCGCCCGCAGCCATGGCAGCTTGGACAGGTCAGCACCTGGTCATTCGTGCATGGTGCATGCAGGTTCTTGTGGGGTGCCCTGCAGGCGCGTGTGCACTCGTGGCCTCCCAATGTGCTGCAGCTGCAACTTTAATAGTGCTTTAGCTTCACCCAAAGCAGCAGGTAGAAGGCTCGCTCGCGGCACTGACGCGCCAAAAGCGTTTCTTACCGGGAGCCGATATGGATGCGACCGCGCGATGAATAATGTGGGTAATTAGGATAGGATAGAACGATTCTTCACGCAAAAACGCCAACACCCGGATTTCTGGGTTTCTGTGAACTAGTTTGTGTGAATATTGGTTTCAAGAGTGAAATCCTCAAAACCTGCGCCCGCAACGCGTGCGTATCATCGTGTATAATTCTGCAACACGCGCAACCGTCTTGGTGTCTGGTTCGATCGCGCTTTAGCTGTGCGAGCAGTAGGGCTCGCAGAAACCATCAGCGAGCGCATCGCAGCAGGCGCGTTCAAAGCCAGCTAGAAGCCTGGTATAGGAAGTCCTGAAGCGATCACGTAGTGTAGAGGGCGCACCCGCCGCCGGTGTCGACGCACAAGCGCCGCCGCAAAGTATGGCTGACTCAAAGGATGCTGGGCCATCGGGCTCTGGGCGAGGCGGCGGAAGAGGTGGTCGTGGAGGGGGGAGGAAGGTGAGCCGGACGCACTGATCGAGCCGGACGCAGGGCCTGATGATGCCATGCGCCCATGTAATGCGCCCCCATGCGCCCATGCATGCGTGTCGAGCACACACACACACACACACACTCCGCGCTCTCCACACAGCCCAAGTTCGTCCCAACGGTGCCGTCGCGTCGCAAGAAGGACGGCGCCGGCGGCGGTGAGGCGGGCGTGAGCGCTGCCGAGGCCGCGGCGATCAACGAGGAGTTTGCAGACCTGATCAAGGCGGCGGAGACGGGCACGGGCTGGCAGGGGCGCGGGCGCGGGCGCGGCGGTCCGGGCGGCCGCGGCGGCGGGCAGACGTTCCAGGTCGTGTTTGGAGGCAGCTCCAACGACAGGGCGCAGCTCGCTCCGGCAAAGGAGCGGCCTAAGGGACCACCAGGCGCAGGCGGCGGCGGCGGCGGCGGAGTTGGCGGCGGTGGCGGCGGTGGCAGTGGCGGTGGCGAGGGAGGCGGCGGCGGTGGCGGCGGCTTGGGGGGGGCTGCGGGCACCGGCGGCACCGGCGGCAGCGGCAGCGGCGCGGGTGCCAAGGTCAAGCCAGAGGATGCCGCCGGCGGTGCAGACGCGCTGGACGAAAGGAAGGCGGCGCCCGGCGCCGGGGGCTACTGGGGCGACGAGAAGAAGTTTGACGTCGCCGACGCGCTCGACTACAACCAGGTGTGGGGGGGGCATGTGTCCAACGCACACACACACACACTCACACGCGGACGCTTGCATGCACACACACACTCACACGGACACACACACGGACACACACACACACACACGCGGACGCGTGTATGCACACACACATACGCACATGCAAATGCACACGCACACGCACACACACACACACGTCGCCCCTCAGCGCTGGCGATGCCGACCCGGACGCTCTCACGATGTGCTCACTCTGTGCCCGGTCACTCTTTAACACACACCGCCACACTCTCCCTCTGCCCACCGTTAGTACTAACCCACAATGCTCCGCGCGGTCGGACGAGGCTGACTGCGGCGAGGCGCTCCCACACTGCCTTCACACTCTTCAACACACACCGCCACACTCCCTGAATCTCCCCACCACCACCGCCTGTATTACCCCACGATGCTTCCGCTGCGCACGGTCGGCGCGCCCCCGCGCGACGAGCCCGAGTGCGACGAGGTGCTCCCACACTGCCTTCACACTCTGTCACACTTAAGCACACACCGCCACACTTCCCCACCGCCAGTGCTGCCCCACGATGCTGCCACTGGGGGCGGTCGGCGCGCCCCCGCGCGACGAGGCAGAGTGCGACGAGGGGCTCCCAAACTGCCTTCACACTCTGTCACACTTTAACACACACCGCCACACTTCCCCACCGCCAGTGCCACCTCACGATGCTGCCGCTGCGGGCGGTCGGCGCGCCGCCATGCGACGAGACCTAGTGCGGCAAGGTGCTCCCACACTGCCTTGACACTCGGTCACTCTTTAACACACACCGCCACACTCTCCCTCTGCCCATCGCCAGTACTACCCCACGATGCTGCCGCTGCGCGCGGTCGGCGCGCCCCCACGCGATGAGGCCGAGTGCGACGAGGTCCTCGGCGCGCGCGTGTTTGGCGACCCCATGAAGAGTGGCGACGCGTTTGTCAACGCGGCGGCGGAGCTGGGCCTGGACAACCTCGACAACGAGGCGACGCAGAACCAGCTGTTCCTGGTGCAGGTGTGCTTGTGTGGCCATGGCCCCTTCTTGCTGAACACACACACACACACACACACACACGTACTCCGCATCCGACTGACCGCGCGCGCCCCACCGCAGCTGCCAGCCGTGCTGCCCATCTCCGCCGCGTCGCGCGCGGCCGCACTCGCCGGCGGCAGTGCGGCCGCCGAGGCCGCGCCCGGTGGCGGCGGCGCGGCCGCGGAGGGCGGCGAGGGTGCCGGGGGCGCGGCGGGCCCGTCGTCGGCTGCGGCGGGCCCATCGTCGGCCGCGGCGGCGCGCGCGGCCAAGGCCGCGGCCGCCGCCGGTGGCGGCGCCAGCGAGGCGCGCGGTTGCGGGCTCAAGGAGCTGCCGTCTGGCGCGATCGGGAAGCTGCTGATCTACAAGAGCGGGAAGGTGCGCTGTGGCAAAGCGATCAGTGCAGTGGCTAGGCCCTGCGGTGCGCACGCTGGGGCACGAGGCCCATCAAACGGTCAAGCTTCTCAAGTAGCGTACGGTGGCGCTCCATCCTCACTCAGTGACGGAGGGGGGGGGGGGGGCTTAACGAGCGGGACTTCCCGCCACCTTCAGGTGCACGGGGCAAACTGGCGATGGCTGGATTTTACAGTCGTTGGGTGCGGCACACGCACACGCGACTGTCAAATGCAAGATGGTGACGAGTCGTGCGTGACGCACCACCTGACTGGCAGCATGACCGACTTTGCTCAGCGTCAGTGATTTTGTGTTGGGCTCCTGGGAGAGGGACATCTTGAGTCGCCAGGAGCCAGGAGCCCGACACTTTTGTCCAAGTACTTGAGTACCAAGTCGGCGTGTAGCGCTCTGAACTGAGGGGCACGATTGTGAGGGTGGTAGGACAAGGGGCGGAGGGGGGTGGGTGGGTGGGTGGGGGTGCAAAATGCATCACCTATCTGCCCCCTTGTATCCCTTCCCTTCCCTGCCCTCCCTCTCTGAAGGTGAAGCTGCGCCTTGGCGCCGTGCTGATGGACGTGTCGCCCCCCGAGCTGATTCCGGCCAGCTAGTTTGAGACGACGCGTCATCAGTGGTGCACACACATGACACACGACTGCAAAATGCAGCATCATACTACTGCCCTACTACCCTGCTACAGGTGAAGCTGCGCCTCGTCGACGGACGTGCTCACAGGCGTCTCGCCCGGGCTGCCGTGCCGCCACCGAATCCACACAAGTCGAACACACCCTTATTAGTGGTGTCACACAAGACTGCAAAACCCAGCATCATACTACTGCCCTACTACCCTCCTACAGGTGAAGCTGCGCCTCGGCGACGTGCTGATGGACGTGTCGCCCGGGCTGCCGTGCCGCCACCGAATCGACGTCGCCGCGATCAACTGCGGCGTTGCGTCGGCGGTGCTGCTCGGGGACGTGGCAAAACGGATGGTGTGTTTCTTGGTTGTAGATTGTTGATTGGTTGGTTGTTGGCTAGTTGTTGGTTGTTGGTTTTCATGCACGGTGACATGGGACACAGGAATGTGATGGTGCATTGGACAGTCTCGTGCGACGCAACTGTCGCAAAGCCGGATGGTGCATTTGATGGAATGAATGCTGGACTTTTCAGTCGCCGCGATCAACTGCGGCGTGGCGTCGGCGGCGCTGCTGGGGCATGTGGCGAAGCGGATGGTGCGTTTGTGGGTTGTTGATTGTTGGTTGGTTTTGGGTTTTGGGTTTGGGGTTGTTGGTTGTTGGTTGTTGGTTTGTTGGCTGTTGCTTGTTGGTTGTAATGCAATGGGACATGGGACATGGGAATGTGATGGTGCATTGGACAGTCTCGTGCGACGCAACTGTCGCAAAACCGGATGGTGCATACAATGTGGCGCATGGAAAGTGGTGGATGGAACGGGGTGCTGGAGTTTTCAGTCGCCGCGGCCAACTGCGGCGTGGCGTCAGCGGTGCTGCTTGGGGACGTGGCGATGAGGATGGTGCGTTGCGTGGTGTGGTGACGACACACGTGCACACACACACACACACACACAAACACACTCTCTCACACACACACACTAACACAAACACAAATGCAAACACAAACACGCACGCAAACACACCCCTCACACACATGCACACACACGCACGCAGGTCATGTAATCTGGCATCTTATGGCTGCACACTTGCGCACACCCCTCACCCCCCCCCACACACACACAAACACACACGCACACAAACACACCCCTCACACACACGCACACACGCACACACACGCGCGTAGGTTGTGTCGCCCGACATCTGGCACCGCATGGCTGCGCATGTGCGCACGCACCTCACACACACACGCACACAACACACACACACTCAAACGCACACGCACACCCCTCACACAAACACACCCCTCACACACGCACACACACGCACGTAGGTCGTGTCGCCCGACATCTGGCACCTCATGGCCAGCCCGGATGTCGAGCCAGCGTCCGCGCCTGCAACAGCACAGGTGCGGCACCAAGAGCCCCATCAGTGATTTCCTTTTCGGCTCTGCACAGCCATTTGGCTGTATTCCGGCTGAACTTTCGCCTTGAATACAGCTCTGCCCATTGAGTGGATTGGTAGTCTGACAAGCCCGCCAGACAGAGCTCGTCAAGAGCTTTCAAATGAACTACGGGAGGGCAAGCGGTCGACGGGAGGGCAATGGTCAACGCGGCCAAATAAAAATCCGGCTGTGCAGGGGGGGGGGGGGGCAGAATAGTTTTCCTCAGACCTCATGTTGACTTATTTTCAAAACGGGCCTGGACCCCCCCCCCAGTACACCCAGACCTTATCTGCTGGACCTGAAACTTGGTGGGCAGCTTCGTGGCGTCGTTCCCATTCCATCGCACTTTTTGGGAGGCTGCAGAGCCCAGTCCTACTCCTGAAACTGGCCCCAGAAGACGGCCACACGCCCTGGTGCAGCCTCACACACCGAGGCCCTTTCCACACCCTCCCAACTATTGAACCACATGAATGACAATGGATTTGGCATCTCTGTCGGAAGACAAATCCATTGCTTCCTTCCCCATCCCAATCGGAGGTCTGCAGAACATTCTGGCTCCGAGGGGGTGTGAACCAGTGGTCCACACCAATCGCCCGGTGTGGACCCTGTCACACCCCCACACCACTGCACTATCGATTGGGTGTGTGGGGTCTGAGGGTGGATTTGGAATCCTCTTGACGAGAGGAATCCAGCGCACCGACTCTCGTGTCGAACGAATGTCAGAATAAAAAGTTTAATAAAATGTTTGAGGAACGGTCCAGACCCCCCCCAACATTCCCATTTTTTTAGAGTCCATCATCATCATCATCATCAGAGTGGAAAGCTCCCTCATCTAGGGAGGGGAAGGGCATGGCGCCGGTCCGGTGTGAAAATTCGAAGTAATTCGACATGGTGTCTTTTCCTAACTTTCCTGCCCCCCCCCCCTGGGCTGTGGAATAATTAATTGTAAATCACGAAAATAAAATCACTGAGCCCTTTCCCACCCAGCCGACTCCCAGGATGATTTCGTCGTACTTCCCAACCCAAAGCAGTCAGTTTCGGCTGGGTGGGGAAGGGGCTCCGAGTGTCTTTTGTGGGTTTGTGGGTTTGTGGGTTTATGGTGCTCTTGAGCATTGAAATCAAGTACCCAAATCCCCGGAGTTCCCGACGCGCGCCAAGGGAGCTGTGCTGATCCGTTGCAGTCGTGGGGCAGCAGCTGTGAGCCCAACACACACGCACACGCTCACATGCTCACACACGCACCTTGTCCCAGGCGAACGGCGGCAAGGTGGCCAACGGCGGCGGCGCGGAGGGCGATGAACCGATGGAGGAGGTCCACAGGCGTCCAGATGCGGAGGACACGGGCACGCCCGAGGCGGAGGAAGACGAGGAGGAATCGGCCAGCAGCGACTGAACAGCATCCTGAGCGTCTTGGAGGCTCGCGGCGCGGCGGGGGTTGTGGTTGTGTCGATGCCCGTCGTCGGGCGGTGTGGTGGTGGTCATGGTGTGCTGGAGGCAGCCGTGGATCCACAAGACTCCAGAAGTCGAGAGGGCGGCCCGCGCAAGTTTGTCCGCACGAGGGGAGAAGCCACCCCACGATCCTGTAAGCCCCAGGCATCTGCCCTGACCTCCTTGCCTCCCTGAAGCCCCTGCACCTCCGGTGCATGTTATCCACTGCAGTGGATTTGGATTGGAGGAGTTACGGGGTTTTGAGGTTCTGGTAGCTTCTGGTAAATCATGGCCCTCTCCCTTTCCAGTAGATGTCCGTGAGTGCGTCGTCTTCGCGCCTACTAAGGGTGAGTGACCTGCACGCGCATGCACGCGCGTGACAACTATGCCCATGCTTCGCCCACCTCGCACTCCCACCCAGCACGCCAGCTGCCCCCGATCGCGCCCCGCATGCATGCGCAAACGCTAGATGGAAATGCCGTCATCCTGCTGGCCCCCGCGTGCATGCAGATACTCTCGCTCGCTCGTGGAATCAGCACGACCAGCATGCAGCTCACAGGCAGGAATGCGGCGGCGGCCACCAGGCCGCTGGCAGCCTCCGTGCGTCGTTGCGCCACCGTCGCCGCCCCCGTCATGCGCCCCATGAGCGTGCCATCCGCCTCGCGCGCTCTGGGCTCCTTCGCTGCCGGCCCCGTGTCTGCGCGTCGCTCGCTCGCCACCAAGGCCGCAGCCACGGAGGCGCCTGAGGAGACCTTCCAGTACCAGGCCGAGGTGTGCGCGCATCCACGGAGCACAGGGCAATTATTGGGCTGTGGCGCTGTGGCGGGAGGGCGCGTGATCCATGATCGACACAGCACACCACGCTCGCACCAGCCAGTCGCATACAACGTGCCAGCCGTCGCTCGACTCCCGGACCTGCTGGCGTGATTCCAGCAGCACGGGGGCACGCAGCGAGGATCTGTCTGCATGTGTCTTGCATGGCGGGCATGGAAGTGTGCATTTGTGCTGCACCATGCCGCATGCCGCCATGTTTATGCACCCACCCACCCACCCACCCAGGTCGACCGCCTCATGGACATGATCGTCAACAGCCTGTACTCCAACCGCGAGGTCTTCCTTCGCGAGCTCATCTCCAACGCGAGCGACGCGCTCGACAAGGCGCGCTTCACGAGCCTCACCAACCCTGACATGATGAAGGTGGGAAGGGCTTCAGCCCCGAAAGCGCTCAGGTCAACCCGCTACCTCAGGGGCATGGGAGGGTGACGAGGCACGCTTCACGAGGCTGACCAACCCTGGACATGATGCACGTGAGAGGCATGGCACGTGGGGAGCATGGCGCGTGAGGGGCGCGGGCAATGTGACACCACGATCACGCCGCAGACGGCGTGGGTGATGCAGTAGACAGGCGGCCTGGTTGGCGCATCTGCCAACTGCTGCCATCGTGCACCCACATGTGCGGCGCCTGCCAATCCGCAGCCACAGTATCGCGCGAGGAGCTGAAGGTCTGCGTGTCGTGTGTGACAGCATGAAGCAGATCAGAAACCCTGAACCCTGTAACCTACAAACCCTGAACCCTTAACCCTGCCAACCCCAGGGCCGCGAGGAGCTGGAGATCCGTGTGTCGTGCGACAAGGCGAAGCAGCAGATCACCATTGAGTGAGTGGCTGGGGTCGTGGCTCAAGAGGATGCTGGGAGAGATGCTGGGGTAACAGGGGGTAGTGATTGCGTGAGTGGCTCAAGCTGTTGCCGAGATTGTGGCGCAGATTGTGATCAGAATTTGACCAGATATTCATCAGACCGTGCTCGAGCAAGTGCTCGAGTAGGGGCACGCTGCGCGCTGCTTCTGTGCTCAACGCGACGTGCGTGCTCGTGCGGCCATGCACATGTGCGTCAGTGTGTGAAGCGCTGTGCGTGTGTGCGTGCACATGCAACGGCACCCCGATGATGTGAAAAAACCTTCACACACAATTTGGATGAACTCTGATGATGATCTATTAGGATTCTGCAATTCTGAGGGACACGCGCACACGCACCATGCATGCACACGCACGCACACCATGCATGCACACACACACACATGCGATGACACCCGATGATGAGAAACACCCTTCACACACAATATGGATGAACTCTGATGATTATCTTTAAGGATTCTGCAATTCTGAGGGACACATACACACGCACCATGCATGCACACGCACACACACACACGCGCACACACACACATGCACGCACACACGCAAACATGCGACGACACCCGATGAAGAGAAACACCCTACACACACAATTTGAATGAATTCTGATGCTTATCGTCAAGGATTCTGAAATTCTGAGGGACACATACACACGCACCATGCATGCACACGCACACACACACACGCGCACACACACACATGCACGCACACACGCAAACATGCGACGACACCCGATGATGAGAAACACCCTTCACACACAATTTGGATGAACTCTGATGATTATCTTAAGGATTCTGCAATTCTGAGGGATGCACATGCACACGCACCATGCATGCACACACACCACACGCACACCCCCACACACAAACATGCAATGACACCCGATGATGTCAAACACCCTTCACACACAATTTTGGATGAACTCTGATGATTATCTATTAGGATTCTGCAGTTCTGAGGGATGCACATGCACACACACCATGCATGCACACACACAAACATGTGATGACACCCGATGATGTCAAACACCCTTCACACAATTTTGGATGAACTCTGATGATTATCTATTAGGATTCTGCAATTCTGAGGGATGCACATGCACACAACACCATGCATGCACACACACACCCCACACACACACACCCCACACACAAACATGCGATGACACCCGATGATGTCAAACATCCTTCTCACACAATTTTGGATGAACTCTGATGATTATCTGTTAGGATTCTGCAATTCTGAGGGATGCACATGCACACACACCATGCACACACACACACACGCACACACACACGCATGCGCTGTGCGCCCAGTAGTACACATGTGTGCGCTGCGCGTGTGCGCCGTCTCCACCTCCACAAGCACACACCTCCACACGCACACACACGCTCACTTGCGCCCTCACATCGCACAGGGACTCTGACATTGACATGACCCAGGCGCAGCTGCTCGACAATCAGCACACACACACGCACGCACGCACACCAGGGACTCTGGCATCGGCATGACCAAGGCGCAGCTGCTCGACAACCTGGGCACGATCGCGCGCTCCGGCACGCGCAAGTTCATGGAGATGATGAAGGTTGGTTCGGTCCGTGCGCGTGCGTGTGTGTGTGTGTGTGTGTGCACGCGTGTGTGTGTGTGCACGTGTGTGTGTGTGTGTGTGTGTGTGTGTGTCTGCTAGGGAGCAGAACCCTCGGCACGATCGCACGCTCCGGCACGCGCAAGTTCATGGAGATACTCAAGGTTGGTCTCCCAAGGGCACAACAACCCGGACGCACACATGCGTGCAATCCAGCCCACACGTTACGCATCCACAGTCCACACTTTACGCATCCACAGTCTGCGGATCGGCCCATCGATAGGCGCACGCAACAGCCTACCCATCGCACGTGACGCGCGTATTACCTCACTACCGCCCTGCTGAACCAGTGACCCGCAAACCCGTAACTTCTACCCCGTAACCCCAAACCCCGTAACCCCAAACCCTCAACCCTCAACCCCAAATCCTCAAGCCTCAAGCCTCAACCCCAAACCCTCAACCCTCACCCCCCAACCATCAACCCGCAAACCCCAAACCCTGGAAACAGGAGGCCAAGGGCGACAACAACCTCATCGGGCAGTTTGGCGTCGGCTTCTACTCGGCCTTCCTGGTCTCGGACCGCGTGACCGTCATCACGAGGTGCGTGCTGTGTGTGCTGTGCTGTGCTGTGCCACATGCTGTGCTGTGTGTGCTGTTACAGTTACAGTTACAGTTACATGGCATTCCAGCTAAGACAACACTAGTCCTAGTGCCACCGCCCTGTGAAGGACGATAGCCACCAGCCGGTTACCTGCCGTCTAGACTGCCGCTCCCGCCGGCTAGCTTAGACCCAAACAAGTCCCTGAGGGACATGTCTGGCAAAGAGCGTATAGGAAAGGACCGTCCTCCTCCTGGCCTTTGACGCCAACCACGCCGGCTGTGCCGACTGGCGGCGCTGAAGCAGAAAAGTCCCCGCCTGGCATGGTGCATGGTTGTCCAACTCCATGCATGGGGCTCTGCCTACGCCCCATGCGTCATGCATGGCCAGGTCCCACCCTCCAGGGGGGCCTGGGCAAACAGAGTCGTCATGGCAGGCTGCCTGAAGACCAATGCCGACGCCAGTCACCGGCAGACGAGTGCCCCCGAGGGTGAGCGCGGTGACAAACGCTGCGATGGTGAAGCGGATAAACTCTGTTGTTGCCTCGGCGGTCACCACCGCTGAAGCCCTGATGGTAGCTCGCCCCCACGAGCAGCCATCTTGACCATGTCCAGCATGCATTGACGGGCGCCAGCTCCTCCGCTCGTCGATCAACTCGTCGAGATCGGTGCCGCATGGCGTCCTGCATGGGAGGAGGATAAGGGCCGTCTCCCAGCATGGGGCGCGGCAGCGCCGCGGCTACTCGCCAAGCCATGACAGCGCCGGGCAAGCCGCTCCTGTAGTTTCCACCGAGGGACAGTCTAGCAGGAGCCAGGCCAGTCGTATTTTATCCCGCTCGTCAGCGGCACGGAGATCCTAGTCACCAGCAGCGCCACATTGCTGGGTCCAGGGCTCGGCGACGAGAACGCGCCTCCGTTAATCGAGCCCCCCGTGTGTGCTGTACTGTGCTTTATGTCCCGTCCTGGTCTCCGACCCCGTGGCCGTGATCACGAGGTGTGTGTGCGTGTGCTGTGTGCGCGTGCGTGCGTACGACACAGCCTTGTCCGTGGGCCCCGAGCCTTGAGCCCCCCCTGCATGATCCCCACCCCCACCCACCCACCCATCTCCCCTCCCCCTGCATGCATCCCCACCCAGGTCTGCCGACGAGGACAAGCAGTGCCGCCACTTAATTGTGTGCGAAGCAGAAGCAGCCTCGCCCGTGACGACCACTCCCCGCCCCCTCCCCCCCCCCCCTGTATGCATCCCCACCCAGGTCTGCCGACGAGGACAAGCAGTGGATCTGGTCCGCCGCGGCCGGCTCCCACGAGTTCTCCGTCAAGGAGGACACCTCGGGCGAGTCCCTGGTGCGTTGCTAGGGAGGCATGGAGGAGCGGGCGGGGGGTGGGTGGGGGAGGAGGCAAGTTTGGTGGGGGTTCACGTGCGTACAAGTTTCTGCCAAGAGGAGGACACCTCCGGCGAGGCCCTGGTGAGCTGTTGAGGTGGCATTTGAGGGGTTGTGTGGAGAGGGAGGGGGAGGGGGGGGGGGCACCCCTTCAGTGGTGCGCAAGTTCTCCGGAAAGGAGGGCACCTCGGGCGAGTCCCTGGTGAGTGACACACACATGCACGCACGCACGCTCGCACACTCGCACCAGCGATGCAGAAATGCGTCGGCGACACACGCACGCACGCTCGCACACTCACACCAGTGACGCAGAAATGCTAGCGTGGCGGCGGTCTCGTGACGCGGGACCAGGCCCGCAGGGTCGCTGTGGAGCGGTTGGGGTCAATCTTGTGACGCAAAAGTGTGAACCTCACAAAATTTTGCACTTTTCACGCAAGAACGCGCCGCGCTCTGGCGTGACACGGAGGTTCCCGCCATACGACCCCCCGTGTGACGCGTGCATCCGCGACACGCCTCTTTGCACCACTGACGTTCACACACACACACACATGCACACTCTCAGAAGCAAACACACACACGCTGCTCCATCTCTCTGCACAGCAAAGTCCGCGGTCCGCGGCACGCGCGTGATCCTGCACTGCAAGGAGGACGCCGTGATTCTCTCACCCTCTCTTTTTCCCTCGCACACTTTCGCTTTCTCTCACGCTCACACTCTCTCACCTAATATCTCACTGTCTCTCTCACTCCCTCTCCGTCTCTCTCTCTTTCCCTGTTTCAGGTCTGCGGCACGCACGTGATCCTGCACTGCAAAGAGGACGCTGTGATTCTTCCTCTCTCTCACTCTCTCACTCTCTCACATTCTCACTCTCACACTATCTCACACCTTCTCTCTCACTCTCTCTCCATCTCTCTCCTTTTCTGTCGCAGGTCCGCGGCACGCGTGATATCCTGCACACTGCAAGGAGGACGCCATGATCCTCCCTCACTCTCTCTCACTCTCCCACGCTCTCACTCTCTCACTCTGTCTCACACCTACTCTCTCTCTGTCTTATGATTTATTGTCGCAGGTCGCGGCTCGCGAGTGATCCTGCACTGTAAGGGGGACGCCGTGATTCTCCCTCACCCTCTCTCACCCTCACTCTCTCACTCTCACACCTACTCTCTCACTTTCTCTCTTTCCCTTTTGCAGGTCCGTGGCACGCGCGTGATCCTGCACTGCAAGGAGGACGCTGCCGAGCTGTGCGACCCCGTGATGCTCGCGCGCCTCATCAAGCAGTACTCGCAGTTCATCTCGTTCCCCATCAAGCTGTACCAGCCCAAGAAGGACCCCATCAAGGTTGGTGTGTGTGTGGACTTGCCTGTGGACTTGCCTGTGTACAGCTTTCTGTATTGTCGGAGATCCTAGCTGTACCAGCCCAAAACGGACCCCATCAAGGTGGGCAGCCTCTAGGCAGCTACTAGGCAGCTACTAGACAGCTACTAGAGGGGGTCCAAGTTTGTGTTGTGCCTTGGTCTCACCCATGGTGTTGGTGTCTACTTGGGTGCATAGGGTCTGGGTCCCGCTCCCCATCAAGCTGTACCAGCCCAAGGAAGACTCCGTCAAATTAGGTGTGGCCTTGTCCCACCGCCCTAGGGGCACAAGTTCCTGTAGAATCGAAGCCCCTAGATCAGTCATCTCGTCTCCTCTAAGGTTTGGGGTCTATCTAGGGTGTGGTAGGTCGCGCGCCTCATTAAGCAGTGCTCGCAGTTAGCCTCGCTCCCCGTCCAGCTGTACCAGCCCAAGAGGGACCCCATCAAGGTTGGTTCGTGTGGCCTCGCGACTTACCCGTGCTCAGTTTCTGTATCATCGGAGATCCTAGATCAGACTTCTCCTTATGTTTGGGGTTCAGGGTGCAGGGTTTGTTCTAGTTCTAGTTCTCAAGCAGAACTCGCAGTTCACCTTGTTCCCCATCAAGCTGTACCAGCCCAAGAAGGAACCCGTCAAGGTGGGCAGTTCTCTAGACAGCTTCTAGGCAGCTTCTAGAGGGGGTCCATGGTTGGTTTGGCCCACACTTGTTTGCCGTGCCTTATCTTAGCTGTACCTTCCCGAACCCCACACCTCCCCACACCTCCCCACACATATTCACACCTCCTCACACCTCCCCACACCTCTCTCCACCTCCCCACACCTCTCCTCACCTCCCCACCCCCCAACACACAGGTGCCCGACGACGAAGCCACCGCGCGCAAGCAGGAGGCGGCCGACAAGAAGGCCCTGGAGGACGGCAAGGAGACGGTGCGTGTGTGCGTGTACGTGTGTGTGTGCGTGTGAATGTGGTGGTTTTTACATCCGTCAGACACCTTTGATGGCGCATTAGTGTGTGTGTGTGTGTATGCGTGTGTGTGTGTGTGTCAGCAGCAGGAGGCGGCCGGCAAGAAGGCCCTGGAGGACGGCAAGGAGACAGTGCGTGTGTGTGTGTGCGTGTGTATGTGGTGGTTTTAACATCCGTCGGACACCTTTAATGGCGCATTAGTGTGTGTGTGTGTGTCAGCAGCAGGAGGCGACCGGCAAGAAGGCTCTGGAGGACGGCAAAGAGACGGTGCGTGCATGCATGTGCGGTTGCGGGGGGGGGGGGCACAGCCGGCAGCAAAGTATCTGCAAGCAGGGGAGAGGGGGTAGACAAGCTCTACCCCCGCAGACAGACGCACACACACACACACACATACATGCGCGCACGCATTCCACACCTTGTCCCTGCCCGCTCTCACGCACATGCTTACACACACGCTCACACGCGCATACACACGCTCACAAACACACACACACACAAACACACACACGCTCACATACGCACACACACACACACACACATGCAGGCCCCCGTCGTGGCGGTCATGACGACCGAGACGTCTTGACTGGCACACGCAGAACGAGAATAAGCGCATCTGGACGCACACACACGTGCGCGCACACACACACACACACACTCCTGCTCGCACACACACACAAACACACATACACAGGCCCCCGTCGAGCCGGTCATGAAGACTGAGTACGTCGAGACGTCCGACTGGCGCACGCAGAACGAGAACAAGCCGATCTGGATGCGCGCGCCTAAGGTGCGTGTTGGGAGGGGGGGGGTCTCCGAGTGCGGCAACCCTCCCTGATGTCTGTTGCAGACGAAATTTTACCTGAACCCAACACCCTGGGCCTGAAACCAATACGCTGCACAGGACTCGACCCCAGAGCGGTACGACCCCTGCCTACTGCTGCTGACCACGCTGCTGCTGCTGCTGCTGCCACCATCTGCTGGCCAGTAACACACACACACAACCAACCAACCAACCAAGCGTTACATGAGGCCGTCCGCATGCACCGGCAATGCCTGTGCTACTAACAGCAATACACCCCGGCAATTGTTACGAAGTCTGACCCGTGCACTGGGATGTCTTTCGAATAGCGGGTGACCGACCAGCGCCTGAATCGAGTGGATAGTATCCTTGGTTTGGGGGGGGCTGCCACTCTGGCCAACCAACTTCATCTAGGGTTGCCACTCTGGCCAACTAACTACAACTTGGGTTGCCACTCTGGCCAACCAACTTCAACTTTAATCGCAGCGTATCATCTCCCCATGGGCCGATTTATTCCTTGGGCGATAGTCGGGGTTGTCCATCGTGCAATGTGTACGTCGCCGCAACTACTAGATCCGTTGGGCCGCGACCTACTAGACTGAGTTTTCGTTGGGCAGGCCATGAGGACGTCGGATCAGCTCCTTGGACCGATGAACTCGATGGGCGACGGACGAAGGCAGGCGGGCCTGGGATAGGGGCTCGGTAGACGGGAAAGGGGGGGTTGGAAGGGGCGTGGGAGGTGTCAGATGAGGCATCGGGGGGGTCAGGTGAGGCATCGGGGGGGTCAGGTGAGGCATCAGGGGTATCGGAGGAGACGTGGGAAGGATCAGGGGAGGCATGGGAGGGATCAGGGGGGGCGTGGGAGGATCAAAGGAGGCGTGGGAGGGATCGGAGGAGGCGTGGGAGGCAAGGGGGGAGTGCGCGTGCGCGTGTGCGCTCACGGATGGGGGTGAGGCTGGGTGTGTGTGTGTGAGGAGGGAGTGCCAGCCTGGATTGCCAGCATGGGGTCAGCGTGCGCGGGGGGGCTGGGGAGGTGCATGGGGCGGGGGTGCATGGGCCTGCATGGCGCGCACATGAGACAGCTCCATGTGGGGGTGAAAGCGTGGGTGGATGGTCGACTGTGGGTGGGTGACGGTGGGGAAGAGTTGGACTGTGTAGTTTGGAGCGTGTCAGGGGAGTGAAGGGTGCTGAAGGGGGGGATCATGGCAATGTGAGGTTCTCTGTGGTGCATGGTGTCGTGGCGCCGCAGTGGGTCGCGGCCAAGAATCTGCTCGGCGTCAGGCGGTGGCGGGGCGGTCCATGATGCGGTCGACAGTCTGCCGAGGAGCTGTTCGGCGCTGGCGAGGGCATGGGACTGGCTCTGCGAAAGGATAAGGATTGGGACTGGACGAGGTTGCTCGGCTCGCTGAGGCTGCCCCCTTCGGGCGATGACGATGGTGGATAGTCCTGGGTGGGCCGCAGTACATAGGCGGCAGTCGACGAGAGGGGGCGGGGCGATGAGGGGGGATGGGCGACGGCGACTCACATGGGCCGACCGCCGCGACTCGCGCCCAGGGAGTGGGCCGCCCAGGGAGTGGGCCGCCCACACACACGCACGCACACACACACAGGACGTGACCCCCGAGTCCTACAACGAGTTCTTCAAGCAGACCTTCTCCGAGTTCCTCGACCCCCTCGCGCACCAGCACTTCAACGTGGAGGGCACGATCGAGTTCAGCGGAATCCTGTACATCCCCGGCATGGCGCCGTTCGACCAGCAGCAGGGGCAGCAGGTGTGTGCACGCGTGTGCGCGTGTGTGTGTGTGTCGCGTGTGTTTGTGTGTGTGTGTGTGTGTGGAGGGGGGAGGGCACAATCAAGTTCAGCGGAGTCCGCAACATCCCCAGCTTGGCGCCGTTCGACCAGCAGCAGGGGCAGCAGGCGCGTGTGCGTGTGTGCTGGGGGGTCACTTACGGTATGGCGGCTGTGTATGTTTGCGCACGCATGTGAACGGCTGCCTGTTTTTCTTCCTTCTTGTCTCTCTCTGTTTCTCCTCCTCTGTCTCACACTCTGTCTCTCACTTTGCCTCTTACTCTGTCTCTCTCTGTATCTCTCCCTCTGCCTCTCTTTGCCTCTCCCTCTCTTCTCTCCCTCTCTTCCGCTCACTCTGCCTGTCGCTCTTGTCTCTCTCTGTCCCTCCCTCTCACTCTCGATCTGCCTCTCTCTCTGTATCTGTCTCATTCAGGCCAAGTCGCGCTCCATCAAGCTCTACGTCAAGCGTGTGTTCATTTCGGACGAGTTTGACGAGAACCTCATGCCGCGTTACCTCAGCTTCATCAAGGGCGTCGTTGACTCGTCTGACCTGCCGCTCAACGTGTCGCGCGAGATCCTGCAGGTGGGCTGGGTTGCATGGGGTTGAGCAGTTCTGCACTTCAGCAGATCATAACAATAGAGGGGTGTCTTGGGGCAGTTCCAGGGTGTAGAGGGTGTCTTGGGGCAGTCTCCGGGTGTAGTTGGGATCGGGGTTCATCAAAGGGCGTTGACGACTCGTCTGACCTGCCGCTGGACGTGTCGCGCGAGATCCTGCAGGTGGGTGGTTTGAGCAAAAAATATGATTCTGGGGAAGTGTACAACCTGTGCAAACCTCAGTGCTTAGTAGAAGTAGGCAACGCTTTACCTCGCCGATTAAATGATTCCGGTTGATTGATCCCCCTCGCAGCGCAGCGTGCCCCAACAAGCCAGTTTCAGTCGCATGCACATCATAAGTCGGGTCGCACAGACTGTTAAGTCCATGAGCATAGTGGCTGTAAAGTCCATCAGCAGTGGCAGAGCACATACGCGCGCACCGCGTGCACCTCAAGGTGTGCGCCAGGCTCAGCAGCTGGGTGCCGGCTGCGAGTGCGTCCACGCCCACAAGCAACGACACACGGGCTATGTGCGCCGGTGCCAGCTCGTCTTGTGCCGTGCTGGGAGAGGCCGTGAGGAGAAGTTGCCCCGATGACCAACGCTGATTCAAACCCTTTTTGGGGTGCTTCTCAACAGGGGCACCCTGCAAGCCAGGACAACTGAGCCTCTCGCTGCGCATCACGCCGCACCGCATGCACCGCTGCACTACTGCCTGCCCCCATGGTGCTCGCGCGTGCTGCATGCGCCGATCGGCAAACGTTAGTACCTCCAGGGTTTAAGGTTGTTCAGTGAAGGGGTTAATTGATCCGCATCATGCGCATCATGATCTGCAAGCAGCTTGTCACGAATTGCTGCCCCCCCCCCCCCCCCCTCACACTGCAAAAATAAAAACAAATGCAAAAACCTGGGCACAACCGATAAACCCCCCGACCACCACGGCCGCAGGAGTCGCGCATCACGCGCATGATTCGCAAGCAGCTCGTCAAGCGCAGCATCGACATGATCACTGACCTCGCTGGCCAGGAGGGAGGGGAGGACTACCGCACGTTCTGGGAGAGCTTTGGACGCAACCTCAAGGTGGGTTTTGCTGCTGTTGGTGGTACGGATTGGCCACAAGTGGCCTCTAGCTAGTGCTGTTGCTGCTGTTGCTGCTGGTGTCGAGGTACCGATCGGCCAGTGGCCAGGAGGAAGGGGGGGGGGGGGCTGCCGCACGTACTGGGAGAGCTTTGGACGCAACCTCAAGGTGGGATTTGCTGCTGCTGCTGCTGCTGCTGCTGGTACGGATTGTCGTGCGATGGCCGATATGGACGCTAGCTAGTGCTGGTGGTGCTGCTGGCTGCTACATAGGTACTTACAGGCCAGAGGCCGCTAGCTAGTGCTGGTGGTGGTGGCTGGTGCTGCTGCAGAGGTTAATGCATGAGCATTGCGTACCAGATTTGGGTTCGCAACAGGGGTGAATTTCCGGCTGCTCTGCCCCCAAACGCGTTTGTAGTATCCTTGGGGGCACCTACAAAAACGGCCGTCTTCCTCGCCCCCAAATTCACAAGCGCCCCCCCCCCCCCCGTTGGGCGCGTGAACACGGGCATGATGCAGCCGCGCACGCATGCATGCATGGGCTCTCACTCACCATCTCTGGCCCCCCACATGCCGGCGCGCGGTCTTTCACGAGCCTACACCAGCCGCCCGTCCCCTCAGGTGGTGGCCCAGCTCCCCCCCCCCTCTCTGTTCTGGATGCCATGTGTTATAAGGGCGACGCTCATGCGATGAGCTCGACTCCAGCATATGCATGCATGCACGTATAGGAACCGTGCTCACATGCAACACCACCATCCGCACGCGCTGACAGCCGCGCATGGGGCACCATATCATATGAGCACCACCACGCGCATGCACGCATCCATACATGCGTAGGCAGCCGTGCAAGCACGGGCTCACTCACCACCTCGGTCCTTTCCGTGCTGTGGCCACCCTGTGCTCCAAATATATAGAGATCTTCCACCATC
The DNA here is from genome assembly GCA_016618255.1 of Chlamydomonas sp. UWO 241. Taxonomy (NCBI): domain Eukaryota; kingdom Viridiplantae; phylum Chlorophyta; class Chlorophyceae; order Chlamydomonadales; family Chlamydomonadaceae; genus Chlamydomonas; species Chlamydomonas priscui. The sequence continues at coordinate 544,029 of VFSX01000078.1, read as the reverse complement.
CGCATATGCATGTGAATGCACCTGTGCTTTCTGAGTACGAACTCACCACCACTTGGCCCCCCCAGTGCCGGGCTCTGCGTACGAACTCACCACCACTGGCCCCCCCAGTGCCGGGCCACCCTGTGTTCCAAATACATAGCATCACTCAACACCCGCATGTGCATGCGCATGCGCATGCACCCGCGCTCTTTGAGTAAAAACTCACCACCACTGGCCCCCCCAGTGCCGGGCGCGCGGTACTTCACAGTGAGCCCACAGCAGCAGCCCGTCCCTCGTTCATGATGTGTCAGACTCCCCCCCGTTCTGGCCACGTCTGCTAAGGCGACGCTCATGTCACACACGATGTGTGACCACCAATACCAATACCCGCTGTGACATGCATTTATACGCCTTCCTTGGCTGCATGCTGGTTTCAAGGGCCAACGGTCCCACATCAACATTCACTGGGGGGGCTTTGACTCCTACTCCACACTTGCCCGCCCCTGCACCTCACCTCACCCTCCAGGCGCCCGGTGCCCCCCCCCCTTGGCTCTCCACACACACACACACGCACGCACACACACACACACACCTCCCTGCCTCATGTAGGTCGGTGTCATTGAGGACACTGAGAACCGCGAGAAGCTCGCCAAGCTGGTGCGCTTCTTCTCGAGCGCGGCGACCGAGGAGGGCAAGCTCACGAGCTTCGACGAGTACGTCGCGCGCATGAAGGTGCGTGAGGAGGGGGGCTATAGCCCATCAATAGCCCATGGACTGCTGTGGTTACCAAGGCGGCTGCTTGCTGCATGCATATGGCCGTTATGGACGTGAGGGGGTGGGGGTTGGGGAAGGCAGGCAGGCGTGTGTGAGGAGGGCAAGCCCATGAGCTTCGACGAGTACGTCGCACGCATGAAGGTGCGCCAAATGTTGAGGTTTTATGCCCCCCCCCCCTTGAGCAGCAGCCCCCTGCTGCCGCTGCTTTCAAGCAGCAGCAGGGGGCTGCTGCTTCAGATGTGTGGTGGGGAGAGGGATGGCAGGCAGGCGTGTGTGAGGAGGGCAAGCCCACGAGCTTCGGCGAGTACGTTGCGCGCATGAAGGTGCGTCATGTGTTGAGGTCTAGGGGCTGTCTTGTGTCTAGTCTTGTGTCTAGTCTTGTGTCTAGTCGAGGGTACAATGCTGTCTAGGGGCTGTCTTGTGTCTAGTCTTGTGTCTAGTCTTGTGTCCAGCCTTGTGTCCAGTCTTGTGTCTAGTCGAGGATTCAATGCTGTCGGTGTGCGATCGTTACGCGCTTGAGAGCAGTGGGTGGGAGAGGGAGGCTGCCCCACCCCCACCCCCCCACACACCCCCACACACCTGCCGCCCCCCCCCACCTGTCCCTCCCACCCACCAACCCACCAACCTACCACCCCCCCACCTCCCCCCCCACCTCTCACCATAAAGGCCAGCCAGAAGGGCATCTTCTCACCACGCCCCGCACACCCCCCACACGCCACCGCCCCCCCCACACACACACACCTACACCCCCCCACACACACACCACCACCACCGCCACCTCTCCCCATACAGGCCGGCCAGAAGGGCATCTACTACATGGCCGTCGACTCGCTTGCCCCTCCCTCTCCACGCACACTCCCACACTCGCACGCCCACACACACACCTACACCCTAAACCCTTAACCCTAAACCCTAGAGGGAGCTACCCTTAACCCTAAACCCTGAACTCAACTCGCAGGCCGGCCAGAAGGGCATCTACTACATGGCCGCCGACTCGCTCGACGCGTCGCGCTCGTCGCCCTTCGTCGAGAAGCTCATCTCCAAGGGCTACGAGGTCCTGTTCCTGACGGACCCGGTGAGTGATGCACACACACACATACGCACACATGCGTACACACACACACACGCACACACGTTCACACACACACACGCACACGCACACACACTGCGACCCTCATCTCACCTCACTGCGACCCCGGGTCGACGAGGCCATGGTCGAGCCTTGCGAAGTACACATATGAATCCTCGGCCAGGCCAGGAGAACCCCAGGTTCTGGCACAAGATGGCTGACTTCCTTGTCGCCTGTTTTGAGACACGCCCCGCGTGCACAGCAATCATGATGGCAGATGGCATGCTAGGGTTCTATTTTTGACAGCTGTCGGCCTCTTTCCTAGGGTCTAATGCGCCATCAAAGGCGTCCGACAGACTGTAAAATCGACCACCACACACGCAAACACAGACACACACAAGGACATGCTGCATGCAGACACACCCAACCCCTGAAACAGCCCGCAGCAACCTGCAACAACCTTGCAACAACCCTTCTAGGTCGTTGAGGCCATGGTGCCGAGCCTTGCGAAGTACTGCGACCATGCGGTTGTCAACGCATTCCACACCCATCACACACACACACATACACACACCTGCAGCTCAAACCTAAGACCCTGCAACAGCCTGCAACAACCTGCAATAACCTGAAATGCCCTGCAACAGGCTGCAACAACCTGTAACAACCTTGAACCCCAAACCTCGAACCTGAAACCTACAGACCCTAAATCCTTTAACCCTCAACCCTGCAACCCTTAACCCTGCAACAACCCGCAACAACCTGCAACAACCTTGCAACAATCTTGCAACAACCCAGGTGGACGAGGCCATGGTGTCGAGCCTCGCAAAGTACGGCGACCACGAGCTCGTCGACGTGTCCAAGGACGGCCTCACGATGTCGGACACCGAGGACGAGAAGAAGGCGGCAGAGGCGGTCAGCAAGGTAACCTTACCTCCTTGGACGGTTTTCTTTTGAATGCATTTAATAATGCTGTGGCTTCCAGTTAATTGAGGGAGAGTGTCGAGGGAAAGGAAAAGAGGGAGGCAGAGAGGGAGGGAGAGGAAGGGAGAGGAAGGGAGGGTTCCAAGGACGGCCTCACGGTGTCTCGTGAGGCCGGACACAGAGGGCGAGAGCAAGGCAACAAGAGGCGGTCAGTAGTCACTAACTAGCTACCTACCAACGCACCAACGCAGGAGTTTGCCGACGTCGTTGACTTCCTGAAGAAGGCGCTCGGCGAGAAGGTCGAGGCCGTCAAGGTGCGGAGGAGGGGCGTGCGTGTGCTCGTGTGTGTGTGTGTGTGCGTGCCTCAATAAGGTGCGAAGGTCGAGGCCGTCAAAGTGTGCGTGGTCGTGACGTGGGCATCGGCTATCGCACACCCCGTGTGACTGACCTCTGAAGATCACCCTCCCCACCCGCCCCACCAGTGCTTTTCCTTGCAGTTTTTGCCTATTTCCTTTCACAGCCATGCCGACTCGGCCCGCCGAGTGATTTCATTTTCAGCCAGAACGGCTGCATACATGAACAAGATCACAGCCACCCACCCACGCTTCCACACCCCACCCTTCCACACTCACCCCTTGCCCGCCCCACCCTTTCCACATAGGTGTCCGACCGCCTGACCGACTCCCCGTGCGCGCTCGTGACGTCAAAGTTTGGCTGGTCGGCCAACATGGAGCGGCTCATGAAGAGCCAGGCGTTTGGCGACCAGCGCACGATGGAGTACATGAAGGTGCGCGGCGGTGCCCTCTTTCGGTTACTTTCGGTTGCTTTCGTTTACGGCCACGATCAGCTAGAACGAAGTGTGTGTGTGTGGGGGGGGGGGGCTGGATGAGGCAGATCGGTGTTGTGTGGGTTGGTGTGTGCCTCACGAGGCGCACACCAAGCCCACACACCTGTCTGCCTCAACCCCCTCCCACCACCACCACCACCACACACACCGTCCCCCACCCGCCCCCCTCACCCTCCCCCCCTACCGGGCTTTTACCAATTTCCCGGCTCTTCCCGTGCCGAGAGATCAAATGGCAAGTTCCGAACAGCACAATACCCCCCACGCACATGGCGCCGACCGACCCATGGGCCTCGCTATATTTTCATGGGGCGCGACAGTCTCCTGGTGTCCTCGCGACCACCACCACCACCACACGCACGCATAGACGTTTTCTTTAATCAAACCGGGCTTTTACCAATTTCCCGGCTCTTCCCGTGCCGAGAGATCAAATGGCAAGTTCCGAACAGCACACTGCGTCCCACGCACATGGCGCCGACCAACTCATGGGCCGCGCTATGCTTTCATGGGGCGGAACATTCGCTCCTCGCTTCCAAGCCCGAGCACGACGACGACCAGGGGCTTAAAGACGCTTGGATGCCCCGTCACACCTCGCCCCTCCCTTGTCCACTCCTGATTGTCTCTCTTTCTCTCTCCCTCTCTCCCTCACTCTCTCTCTCTCTCTGTCTCTCTGTCACGCACACGGCCCCACCACACCACACCACCCTCTCTCCCCCGCCCCCACCCCCTCTTTTTCTCTCTCTGCCTCTCTCTCTCTCTCTGCCTCTCTCTCTAACGCACACGGCCCCACCACCCCACCCCACCTTCTCTCCCCCGGCCCCCCTCTCTCTCTCTCTCTCTCTCTCTCTCTCTCTCTCTCTGCCTCTCTCTCTTATGCACACGGCCCCACCACCCCACCCTCTCTCCCCCGGCCCCACCCTGTCTCTCTCTCTCCTTGCCTCTTTCAATAACGCGCACAACCCCACCACACGCAACCACCACCACAGGGCCGCAAGATCATGGAGATCAACCCCGAGCACGACATCATCAGGGGCTTCAAGACGCTGCTCGCCGAGAATGACGAGGACCGCGCGCGCGACCTCGCCGAGATCCTGTACGACACGTCGCTGCTCACGTCGGGCTTTGCGGTCGAGTCGCCGCGCGACTACGCTGCCAGGGTGCGTGCGTGCGTGCATGTGTGCATGTGGAGAGGGGAGGGGGGTGGAGGGGCCTCTTCGTCACGTCGCTGCTCACTTCGGGCTTTGCAGTCGATTCGCCGCGCGACTGCGCTGCCAGGGTGTGTGTGCGTGCATGTGTGTGTTTGTGTGTGTGTGTGTGTGTGTGGAGAGGGGACGGGGGTGGAGGGGCCTAATCGACACGTCGCTGCTCACGTCGGGCTTTGCAGTCGATTCGCCGCGCGACTGTGCTGCCAGGGTGCGTGTGTTTGCATGTGTGTGTGTGTGTGTGTGTGAAAAGGGGGGGGGAGAGATGTTCTTTGAGACGTTTGGGGGGGGGGGGCGTGAGGGGAGGGCCCTGTTGATGGAGTTGATGGGTCGCACCGTTTGTGTGGGACCCTGAACCTCGCCCGCCCGCCCGCCATCCTCGCAGGTGTTCACGATGATGAAGATCGTGCTCGGGTACGAGATCACCGAGCCTGCTGCCGCGTCGTCGTCGCCTGCGGCGGCCGAGTCCAATGTCGTGGAGCCAGAGGTCATCGACCCGAGCAACCCGTGGGCGGGCAAGAAGTGATGGGGCGGCGGCGGCCGACCTGTCGGGACCTGTCCCTCTCCCGGCCCCTCTAGATAGATCTGACACACGCACACAAAAAACAGGCCCCGCACGCATCAGTCCCGCGGCGTGGGGCCGGGCTCTACTACAACCATCAACTCCTCTGTAGTCTTTTCTCAATCGACTGACTGACCGACCGCCCCAAATTGTGGGGCCACCACCGTCTGACCACCGTCTCTGTAATGTTTTCCTGGAGCTGAAGCAGCTGCTGCCCTCTCTCTGTCGCTGTGTGTGAATGGCTCGCCCGTGTGTGTGCAAGGAGCTCGGAACGGCAGAGAGCCGGAGGCGCCACGGCCAAGGGCTGGCATGGAGAACGCAGCCACCTGGTACGTCATGTCGCCGCCGTACTTAGCGCCGAGCTGGCGACCTGCGCCTAGAACAGCGCCACGAGCGCAGAGCGCGTGACCGCCGGAGCGCGCTGTCGCGCCAGTACGCGACCTCCACGCCGGCGACCCCCATGAGCGTCGCCTCCAGTACGGTCGCCTTGTCAGCGCGTCCATCTGGCCGAGTGCGCGCCAGCTGCGCAGTCACGCCTGCGGCCAGGCTCGCCGCCGTACCCGCGAAGAGCTTGTCGGGCATCGCCGACAGGTCGAGCGAGACGCCGCCGGGCGGCGCGTGGTGAGAGCCATCGCCCGTGTTGGGAGTGTGATTGCCGAATGGATTGGCTGCATCGTCGCGCAGCTGCGATGCATCGGTAAACGCGGGGAGCCCAGCAGGCGTGGAGGTGGAGCTGCGGCGTGCAAGCCCGCAATTGCTTGCAAGTGGTAGGGCGCTACACGTCGCTGTGGTGTCTGTAGTACCAAGGCAGAATGCTGCAGCTTGGGCGTGGCCGCAGTAACAGTAACACGGGTTTTCCAGCTAAGCAGGCTACTCTTCTACTAGAGACACCCGCCGATACTCCAGCACACTTAAGTACTAGAGTACCGCCGGCTCCCGGCCGATAAACTACCGCTCCCGCCGGCTAGACCACCCCAAACATGGCCAGGTCCCACCCTCCAGGGGGGCATGGACGACAGAGTTGTCATGGAGGCTGCCTGAAGACCTTCCAACGCCAGTCACCGGCAGACGAGCGACCCCGAGGCTGAGCGCGGTGACGAACGCTGCGATTGGTGAAGCGGATTTACTCTGTGTTGCCTCGGCGGTCGCCACCGCTGAAGCCGTGATGGAAGCCCGCCTCCACGGGCAGCCATCTTGACCAATGTCCAGCATGCATTGACAGGCGCCAGCTCCTCCGCTTGTCGATTAACTCGTCGAGATCGGTGCCGCATGTTGTCCTGCATGGGGGGAGGATAAAAGCCGTCTCCCAGCACGGGCCGCGGCAGCGCCGCGGCTACTCGCCAAGCCATGGCAGCGCCGGGCAAGCCGCTCCTGAAGTGTTCCACCGAGGGGCAGTCTAGCAGGAGCCGGGCCAGTCGTTTTTACCCCGCTCGTCAGCGGCACGGAGATCCTCGTCACCAGCAGCGCCGCATTGCTGGGTCCAGGGCTCGGCGACGAGAACGCGCCTCCGTTAATCGAGCCCCAAAGGGCGCGGCCCCAAAGGACGCGGCCGCAGTTGTCTATTTACATTGTGTTCTGTCTGCACGTCCTGTCTGCATTTTCTGTCTGCATGCTCTGTCTGCAGACATTTTGCAGACATTTTGAGGATGATCTTCTGAGGATGCAGACCCTACGAGCTGCACCAGAGCCGGAATGGCGCCAGCGGCGGCGATTGCAGTCTGAGCTTCGAGACCTCCATCGACGCTCGCAACTGCCAGAGTTTTAGCAGCCTTGTCCTGCACGATAGGGAGCAGGTTTGGCTGAAGATCGTGCACCAGGCCTTCGAGCTCGACTGATGCCGGGTCTGCCAGCTGGATGCACGCCAGACACAGGTCTTCCACCTGTTCTTGCTCGTTCAGACCAGGATTGCAGCCACGGAGGTCCAGCTTTCGGAGCTTGGTGCAGACCTTCAGGGGAGCCAGGCTCTTGACCTGTCTGTTGTCAGCCAGCCACAGGCGACATGTTTGACACGCTGGCACATCCGGGCATCCACAGGTACCTGAGCTGCACACAGCTGCGAACAAAGTCGATGGAGCTCAGGCACAAACAGTCGCTGATATCGATCACTCGGAGCGTTGCCGCCACGCTGCCGATCAGCGTCAGAACCTCCGCCCCGCGATATTGCAGGGCCTGCATGCACACGCGTGCGCACATGTCAGGCAGGATGCGTAGCCGGCACGCTTCCAAGCATGTATTGCTAGACCTGCATGCGCCATGGGGCCATGCGTGCCATGCATGCCATGCGCCCTGTGATGGCGGCGGCAGCAAGGGGTCGGCTGCAGCGGACGTGGATGCAGTGACTCGTACGAGCATCAGGCCCGTCGGAAGCACAACGGGAAGCACAACGGGCGCGACGCACCAGCCTTTAGGCTGGTGCCAGCTGGGGTAGCCCCCCCAGCAGAATTCACAGCAGAAGTGGGGCGTGACGCAATCCCGTGCACGGCAAGCCCCACTACTGGGGGGCGCTCCATGCGTGTGTGCTCACCGGTGGGCTCCAGTGACGAGTGACCAGCTGGAGTGGGGCGCTGAGTGGTCACTGCTGCTGCTGCTGCTGAAGCTTCGTTCTGCATGTGCACTGGCGCCGGTGGCAGTGGAGGCAGAGGCATGGGCGGAGTCGGAAGCAGTGTCTCTGGCATCGTCGGCGCCCTGCCCTGGATGCGTCCACTGTGCTCGACACATTTTCAGCAGTGTCGAGGGCACGCACGCGGCAGGTTCACCTACGGCAGGTACATCTACGAGTACCAGCCGCCAATACTTAGCCAGTACACAAATTTACACAATGTACCACCCAGCCGGTCTATTGATTCAACTCAGTTCTGAGTCACGACCACCTTGGCGATCCCTGCTGACCACCCCGCCAGCTCAGCGCTGAGCCACGACGTAGCTCAGGGCTCCCGCGAATACTTTGACGATCGAGGCTTAGGAGCGTGCCCCAATGACGGTGAGGCGTACGTGGTGCCTACCTTGCTGAGAACCAGATCACCAAGCCACTCCGGAAATTCGGGCTCCTCCTCCTGCTGCTGCTGCCCCTGCTGCTGCTGCCCCTGCTGCTGCTGCCCCTGCTGCTGCTGCCCCTGCTGCTGCTGCCCCTGCTGCTGCTGCCCCTGCTGGCTCAGCGCTGAGCCACGACGTTGCTCAGCGCGGAGCAACGACAACGACCACCGTGGCGATACCTGCATAGGAGTGTGCCCCGATGACGGGGTAGGGTTCATGCTGCCTGCCATTCTGGGAACCTTCGCACAAAGCGACAAAAAAGAGTCGGGGCTTAGCCCGGGTTGCTGCTTCTGCTGCTCCTGCTGCTGCTGCTGCCCCTGCCCGTGCCCCTGCCCCTGCTGCTGCTGCCCCTGCTGCTGCTGCCCCTGCTGCTGCCCCTGCTGCTGCTGCTGCCCCTGCTGCCCCTGCTGCTGCCCCTGCTGCCCCTGCTGCTGCCCCTGCTGCTGCTGCTGCTGCCCCTGCTGCTGCCCCTGCTGCTGTCCCTGCTGCCCCTGCTGCCCCTGCTGCTGCCCCTGCTGCCCCTGCTGCTGCCTCGACAGCTCCAGCAGCTGCAACTGCTCGTGCTCGTGCTACCGCTGCAGCTTCTGCTTCGCCAGGTCCTGACGCTCCAGCAGTGCCATGCGCTTGGTATTGGCCTCCAAGCCTAAGTCAGGGAGCCGAGATGTTGACGCCCCTATGTCGAGCGCGCGCTTCAGATGCTCCAGCTCCTGCTCATGCTGCTGTTGAAGCTGCTGCTGCTCCAGCTGCTGCTGTGCCTGCTGTGCCGCCATGAGCTTGGCCTCCAAGCCGAGTGACAACGGCAGGGTGGGAGCCAGCGCCTGCAGGCCGAGCGACCACGGCGAGTTGGTCTGCGGGCTGCGCAGGCGCTTGGACGTTGTGCGCTGGGGGCTTAGCTCACCACTGCCCGCGCCAGCTATACCCGCTGACGCAGCGTCGGGCAGCTGCGTTGGCCCTCGTTGGTAGTGGCACAGTCCGCCACCGCCACCCAGCCCGCCGCGCTGACTGCAGCCCTGCATGCCGACAGCGGCAAACGTGCTGTTGGGTGGGTGCTCGATGTTTGAGCCTTCGGGCAGCGCGCCGCCGCAGGAGCCGGAACCGTGGCCGCCACTCGGGGCGCTTGCGCTGCCCCCGGGCGCGCCACCACTACCACCGCCATGATCTTGATCCCCAGTGCCACCTGTGGCATCCAGCAGTGTCAGTGCCAGTGCCAGACCCTGCATGTGCTGCGTGCTTTGCACGAGAGCAGACGCCGCACCCGACGTCATCAGCTCCAGGGGCTCGGTCACAATGGCCAAGCCGGGGTGGTCGTGCTGGATCCATGCAGCCTTGGCCGCCGTGACCAGCACGCGCACGGTGCACTTGTTGGCGTCGTCCATCTTGCCGGCCCCCTTCACCTGCAGACAGAGGTCGGAACACGTATGGAGATGCATAACAGGGAGATGCACAAGAAGCACAAGCACAGCCTTGTGACGACGCCAACGACACATGCGTGGTTACTTACCAGCATGTATGCCGACCCATCAGCGCGCTCGTGCAGCTGTGCAAGCCCCCACGGTGCATCGACCTGCCCCTGCTTCGTCATGAACACGACTCCTTGCGATTTGCCGCGTGGGCTATGCGGCGTCGGTGTGCTCCTCTTGGCGCAGCGCCGCATCGCTGGAGGCTGTCGCCTGGACGCTTGCCATGACCGACCTGGACCCGTTCTGCGCGCTGGGTGGGGCAGACGGTGCGGCAGCGCTGTTCCGCACGGCCGGCGGCTGCTGGCTGCGCGCCGCATCCATGCTCACACGCGGCATGCGCATGCGGCGCAGCGACAACACGCCCTGCCAATGCGCCGCCCCTGACTGCACAGCCACCGCGAGCGTGCTGTGCTGCTGCGAACCCTCGGCCGGCACAAGCGGCATCGAGCGCCGCTGCCCCGAGCACTGCTCCGGCTCCGCGACGTGCGTGCAGCTCAAGGGCGGGCCGCTGTACAACCGCTGGGTGTTCGACCCAAACCGCCTCATGACTGCCGGGGGCATGCACAGGGGCACACTGATTAGGGACTGGAAGAGCATGCTGCGCAGCTTCCAGCAGGACGATTTCTTCATCTCCAAGAGCGTGGAGACGCTACGCATCAACGGTTCGTTCAAGTCCAAGCAGTGGGCTGATCTGGTCATCAAATCCCCAGTGCACATTGTGGGCGAGGGGGGCGAACAGGTCTCCCTCTCCCATTTTGACGGGTGCTCGATGGACGTGATGGCAAGCCTGGTCATGCTGGAGAACATCTCGTACTGCTTGTCCTGCAATGAGAGCGTCACCTGCTGCTGCCGCAACTGCAGCGAGGTCGACCCAAGCCCTGCAATCAAGGTGCGCCCAACCTCAGTACGCTGTGTATGCGCTCCTCCTGCATGCTCAAACCAAGCCCTGGACCTCAACCACCGCAGGTGCGTAAGGGCGCCCATCTCATCGCGCACATCTGCACATTTTACAGCGACAGCGGTGCCGCGGTAAAGCTGGAGGAGGGCAGCAAGGCCACGCTGCACGGCTGCACCATTGTGTCTCGTGGTCGCTGCACGGGCAACAGCACGGGCGTCACGGTCAAGACAGGTGCGCAGCTGGCCATGTACGACTGCGAGGTGGTCAACGAGACGTTCGAGTTTGCGTTTGCACGCGAGTACGCCCCAGCAGTGCTGCAGCTGGCGGACCACAACGCCTTCATCAACGAGGCCATCAAGCACCCCAAGGAGAACCCCGAATACGACTGCCATTGCGAGCTCGAGTGCCAGTGCGGGGGCGTGATCATGTGTGGCTGCGAGCACCTGGGCGGTCACGAATACGAGTGTGAGTGCGATTACTCATGCAGGAGCGACTGCAAAACGTGCCCCTGCGTGCTCAAGTGGGAGCGCATGCACGCCGAGGGTCCGGTGGAGGTCAAGGAGTACGCCAACACGGTGGTGCAGCCGTGGCGCGCAGACTGGCCGTGCCAGGCTGGCCACGCGCTGGCTTGCCGCAAGTAGGCGCCGGTTCTGGTCCTGGTTGGGGAGTTGACCAGTTGCCTCATCAGTCGCGTCGGTACCTACCGTTGCTGTAGGTCTCTGGTCGTTTCCGGTCGTTGCATGGGTTGATGAGTGGTAGAGTTGAAATCGTGTCGTTGTTGTCATAGTCCGTGTTGTTCAGTTGTTGTTGGCAAGGCCTAGGATGGCATGGAAGGTGTGGATATAACCCTCAGTGCTGCTGCCTATACGCGATCCAACAATACCCCCACCGCGCACACGGCACGGCACGAGCGGTCTCTGACACAGGGCTCTCATAGCGTTTCGCCTTCTCCCTAAAGTCTCGGCAGTCTCGAGGTCAACGGCGACGCCTGCCCACCCACTGCCTATCATGGATGCTCACGATGTGCGACAACGGTTGGGCAGCTTTCAAATTACGACTCAGGTGGATTATTCTGCGCGATCACCATGGTGCTGCTCGACCGGCAACCCGCACGCACGGCACAGCACGCAGGTGGTGACCAGAGGTCTGTGTGAGGTCGAGGGTGGAGGTGAGGCTTGCATGCGGCTGGCAACATGTGCGCCGACAGGTTCAGACAGCTGAGGCGCATGCATGCTAGAGTAGCAGCGGCAGCAAGAAAGAGCACGAGTGGGTAGTGTTGAAAAACACTGGTTTGGTTTGCTGCTGTGTGCAGCAGCTGTTGGGTTGGGTGGGAGACAGGCATTCCCATCCGGCAGCGTGCGTGGTGTGCATTGCCAGGGTGGAGTAGTGACTCAGTCAATGCCTGCTGATCGAGAGTGGTGGTGTTTAAAAACACCTGTTTGTTTGGTGGTCAAGGTTCAAGCGAGGCTGTTGCGCTTACGCGCGCTCGCCGCGGATGCGGCGTGCGAGCTGGATGTCCTTGGGCATGATGGTCACGCGCTTGGCGTGGATGGCCGCCAGGTTGGTGTCCTCGAAGAGGCCGACCAGGTAGGCCTCAGCTGCCTCCTGGAGGGCGAGCACAGCGGAGGACTGGAAGCGCAGGTCAGTCTTGAAGTCCTGGGCGATCTCACGCACCAGGCGCTGGAACGGCAGCTTGCGGATGAGCAGCTCGGTCGACTTCTGGTACTTGCGGATCTCGCGCAGGGCGACGGTGCCAGGGCGGTAGCGGTGGGGCTTCTTGACGCCGCCCGTCGCGGGGGCGGACTTGCGAGCAGCCTTGGTGGCGAGCTGCTTCCTGGGGGCCTTGCCGCCGGTCGACTTGCGGGCGGTCTGCTTGGTGCGGGCCATGGTGTTGCGTCTGAAGGGGTCCTCAGATAGTGGAAAACAGCAGCGGGGCGGGGTAAATAGTGGCGGAACAGCGGGCGCGTCCTGGTGAGCCGTCACTTTGCAAGGCGAGGGGCGCGTTGACTGGCGTTGACCGTGCCCCTGGACTTGCAAAGTGACGGATCAGCAGGACGCCCCTTCTTGCGTCCTCCTCAAGTACCGCGCCTCCTAGCTTCATCGTCACCTGGAAGCTCACTTCCAACTCCCCCCCCACTACTACTCAACCATGTCTGGACGCGGTAAGGGCGGCAAGGGCCTCGGCAAGGGCGGCGCCAAGCGCCACCGCAAGGTGCTCCGCGACAACATCCAGGGCATCACGAAGCCTGCCATCCGCCGCCTCGCTCGCCGTGGCGGCGTCAAGCGCATCAGCGGCCTCATCTACGAGGAGACGCGCGGCGTCCTCAAGGTCTTCCTCGAGAACGTCATCAGGGACGCAGTCACCTACACCGAGCACGCGCGTAGGAAGACCGTGACCGCGCTCGACGTCGTTTACGCGCTCAAGCGCCAGGGCCGCACCCTCTACGGCTTCGGAGGCTAAGCATCTCTCGCCTAGACGTGCTGGCAGCACGAGCGTACCTCCCCTCTGCCTCCCCTCTCCACCCCCAAACAAGTGTTTTTAAACACCACCACCTGCACCTACCTACCAGTCCGTTGCCTCCGCCCCTGTCTCACTAGCACTCATTTCTACAGTAGTACCGCTGCTGCACAAGTTGAAGCCGCCTCAGGGCACACTCATGGTGGTGCCAGGGTGTGCATGCGCCAGTATGTGCATGCCATGCGTATGATCGCTGTGTTGTTGCAGGCCCCATGGCCTGTCTGGCGCTCGTGTGTTGAGTAGTGGATTTTTTCGAGGTGGAGCACGTACGCATGAGCCAGCTTGCATCGCTGTTGCGTGCTGCCTGACAGCCACCTGTCACAAATCGCTCGCTTGTACTTTGCGTTTGCAAGAGCGCCTGCTGTCTGGGGGGGGGGGCACCGAGAGCGTGTGTTGCATGCTGGGAGGCCTCCTAATGTACCTGCGGGTTTACAGGTGTCTCATCTGCCCCACACGATCAGCAGCAGCACCTCAGCCCTACATCTCAGCCCCGCGTCACACGCACACACACGCAAGCATGTGGAGCCTGTGGCTGCATGCGCGTGGCAGGTAGGTGGCTGGGTGCGCATCAAATTAGCATGCGTGATGGGAGCAGCGACGCGCATCACGCGCCCCACAACTGCAATCCTGACATAAACATGCACAAAGGCCAGGCAGGCTGAGCAAGGCCAGACACACACATGCACAGACACGCACACTAGTACACACACGCAGCGCCCTCGCGGGCGACCGCATGGCTGCTTGCATCTTTCGGCCCGCCCTTGCTGGGTACTGCCGCAGCTGCGCTGCTCGGGTGATGTGACGATCTGATTTCCAGTCTGTTGGACGACGCCCATGCCGGCGTGCTGGGCTTCAGAGCGGCTGGTGGTGCTGTAGGATTGAGTTGGCTTGGGTTGGGATTTCAGGGGGGCAAGGCCATGCTGTTGAGGGGCGTCGTGGGCAGAAGATCGTGCACACATCCACCACCGTCGTCTCCATGTTGAGACCAATTGACCCTGGGCAGGGCTGCCGGTGATACTGCCAGCAGTGCCTCGAGTGCAAAGCGCTGTGGCCCTACCAAAATCCCAACGTCTGCTCCGCGCCATGGAATGCGGTCATAACGTCTGACACGGTTCGGGGTGCGCCTCAGGCGGTGGTGGGCGCCTGAGGCGGTCGGGGTGGCACCTGAGGCGGTTTGGATAACGCCTGAGGCGACGCCTGAGGCGATCAGGGGTGCGTCTCAGGCGGCGCCTCAGGCGGTCGGAGGTGGTGAGAACTCGTGATGTGTGTGGGCAGGGCAGTCTAGCAAAATACCAGGGGCCCCTTCCCACTGCCTTTCCACCCAGCCGTGTCGGCTGTTTGGGTCGAATGTGCTCGGCAGTGCTGCAGCCGGCAGTGCTGCAATCCGTGCTCGATTGCAGTGCCGCAGCACGTTCAGCATGAGAGAGTGGTGTTACAAATCCACTGCCGGCGGTCACAATCAGTTCCAGAGTTCCAGCGGGACTATCAGCCAGCAGGCACAAGGCCCACCAAAAGGTTAAGCTACAAAGGTAGCCCACGACAGCGCCACCCACACTAGGTGGTGGGCGCCAAGCAAGCAGCACCGCCAGCTGGGCACCTCACTCAGCCCTGAAGCAGCCAGAGGCAGACCCCAGGTATAACCGGCTGTCAAAAGCCAGGACCTTGAAGGGACCAAGAAGACCCAACCCCAACCCCCTGAAAACGGCTGAACACGGCACCCGCCATGTGTGCAGCACTCCATTTAGCGACCACACCGCACCCGGCACCACACGCGTGTGGCGCCACCTCCCCTTCAACACAACCCTCGGGGGAAGGTGCAACTCAGCAAACAGGTGCAGCCGCTAGATGCATACAGCACACGAGTGAGCGCGCCGCCTCATATTTATCACCGTGCAGCAACAAACCCGCCAGTAGCCTGCTGCTCCGCGTTTCTGCTCACGCCTGCGACACGAGCCCACGCACCCTTGCGTCCACGTGAGGTGCTGGTGAGTGGCGCGTGTGTGAGACTGTGTGCGAGCGTGTGTACGAGCGTGTGTGCGAGCGTGTGTGCGAGCGTGCGTGCGAGCGTATTGGAGCGTGTGCATTCGCGTGCGTTATCTTCCGCTTCTCCCGCTCTTTCTCAGTCCAGAATGGTGGATGGAGGTGTGCCACTACGCTGTCCGGCCCCCTGATTCGGCCACTGTACCACTGTATGCGTCAGTCCCCTGGTATGCGTTGCCCCTGAGGTGCGGGGGGAAAGCAGGTGGCAGGCCTGGCTGATCTATGCAAGCTATGCCTCTACCTCCTCCTTGGAATTCTTGGAACTTGGAATAAAAAGTGTGTCGCATGTTATGATCCCAACGCGCGTCTGGCGCGTTCAAACGACGACGACGACGCACCATACACAGAGCCGCGCTGACCTTGCAGGTCCCTTCCTCGCTGCAACGTTGCGTCTGCTGCCCAATCACGCATGACTAGAAGCTGAAGCTGTGTGCGCCCTGCGATGGCAGCACACGCTGGGCGGCTGTGCGTCGCAGCAACCACAGCTGCAATTATTCTGCTGCTGCTGGTGAGGAGGGGGGGAGGAGGTTCCACTAATGCAGGGCTAGCATTGACGCCCAGCCCGCTGAAGCGTCTCGTACCCCCTCCGCCGCGACCTCATCGCGATGAATCAACCTGCTGCTGTTGTGCGCAGGCGGTTGGCGGAGCGCGCGCTGCAGAGCCAGGCTGGCAGCCGGTGAACGTGTCAGACGTTGCACCACTGGGCCTGAGCACTGCTGGGCCCACTGTCGTGATCGCGACTGTGAACGCTAGCGCGTGCCCGCAGGTGCGTTAAAATTGGAGAATGCGACATGCCCTGGCAACAGCAACGTCCGACTGTGCATGTGCCCCCCCCCCCTTACGCCATGTAGGGCGGCACTGGCCCGGCGCTCCTGACTCTGTACGGCCCTGACGGCATCAATGCGTCTTTTGCGGGCGTGGTGGGAGAGCGCTGCGACTCGGTGGCGTTCAAGGCCGTGGGCTCCATGCAGCCAGGGAGCTATGCTGCGAGCGTCAGCGTGGCGGGTGCCGACGGCGGAGCGTGGGCAGTCGGTGGCGCGTACGTGAGTTGACGGGGGAGGGTCTCCAAGGCATGCACGCATTGGCACATGGGACATGCAGCTAGGGTGCATGTGTGCGCGATGGGGAGGTCCATGCGAATATCATGTCCCGCAAGCCGCATAGGGAGGCGGGCGTTTGTGCCAGAGCACTGACGGTCTACCTTCATCTCGCATGCCGCATGCGTGCAGGCCATGACAGTGCACGAGGCACCGAGCGCACGGTTCACGCAGCTGTTGGTCACTGCGAGCTGCAACGACACGGTCGTGGTGTTGGAAGTGGCGCTGTCATCCGGCGCACTACTCGGCGCGGGGATGAGCGCCTCGGTGCGGGTCGAGCTCTCGGACGCGAGCGCCGCCGTGATTGTCGGCGACGCGGTGCTGTCGTGGGCGCTGGACGACGGCGGCGACGGCACACCCAAGCACGTCACCGTGCAGCTGGGCGCGCCGCCATCTGGCCGCCTCGAGGTGACCCTCACCGCGGTCAGCAACGTGGTGGTCGACGCCGGCGCGGACACCGCACAGATCGCAGTCCCGGCGCCCACGTTTAGCTACGTGCCTAACCAGGTGGTCTACCTGAGCGCGACGCCCCAAAATGCGACTACTCCCCAAAACGCGACGATTGCCATCCAGTTGGCCATGTCCGGCTGCTCGCCGTTCCCCTCGTTGCTCACCTACGCCGCGTCGGTCGTATCGCTGAGCGGCTGCACGGCCCCATCGCTCTGCCCCAATGCGACGAGCGCGGCGGGCGTCGTGCAAGCTGTGCCCGGGCAGCCGGCTCCCGTCGTGTACCTGCCGCTTGAGCCGTTCCTCACGCTCCCCGGCACCGCAGAGCTGCGCCTGACGCTTGAGCTGACGCCGGTCGTGCACGCGGCCGTCACCCCCCAGGACAACACGATCGCGGCGTTTGTGTTTGGCGCAGCCGAGGGCGTGTGCCCGCCAGGCTCGATCGCGCCCGTAGGCGACAGCGCCGGGCAAAACAACACGGTGGACCCCGCCGAGGTGGGCGCGCTCGCGTCAGTACAGCTGGCGACTTTCTCTGCGGAGACTTCATCGTGGGTCACGACCGATGTGCTGCCCGCGTTCTCGCCAAGCGTGTTCTCGTACACGGTGTACATCCCGTACGGCCGCGCGCGCAAACAGGTGGGCGCGGTTGAGGGCAACTCGGCCTAGAGCGTGGCGCAACGGCGTTGCACACGCACACATATCCACCATGCCCGCCACCCACACTCATGTGCCCTGCCCGCCCGCCGGCACCATCACTCCGCAGGTGCTGCTGCGCAAGGCGCGTGTGACAGACCTCGTGCTCGTGCCGTGGCACAACTGCACCGGGTTTGCGACCGACACGCACCGGTTTGGTGGCCCGCTCTCGTCGACGCTCGCCACGTTTGTCGACGGGTTGCGCACGCCATGCTCCGCGATCCTCTCTGTGTTGTCTGCCTCGCAACAGGCGACAGCCACCAACAACGAGCAGCTTCAGGCAGCTGCCACCGCCGTGCACATCGACTCGGTCGACGAGCCGGGTGCGGCGCAGGTCAGCGCGGCCGCCGAGGACGCAGCCGCCGCCGCTTCGGCCGTGGTTTTGTCGCCCGAGGCGCGCAAGCTCGAGGAAAAGCCGGGCAGCTTGCTCGACGAGCTCGACGAGCCGGGCCTGCGCTTCACGACCAAGGCAAACTACTACCTTTCGCTAGTGCCGCTGACCGACCCCGACGCGCTGAGGGTGCGCGGCATGGCGTACCGCAGCACTCAGGGCAGCAGCGGGGCTGGGGCAGCGGCGGCAGCAGGCGCTACGGGCGTGGGTGGTGGCGCGGCGGCGGCGAGCACGAGCAGCGTGCCGTGCGGCTGTGAGAAGTCGCTCGTGCTGTGCGGCGTGCCGTCGTTCGTCGCACGCGCGCTTGGGTACCCCGACGGCGAGCGCACGATGCCGCTCAATGCGCGTGACGCGGTCGGGTCGGCGATCCGCGGCGTGCCTGAGGCGGCACGTGCGCTCGCGCTCGCGACCGGCGCGGCCGTGTCGCTGACACCGTGGCCCGGGTCAACCACGTACGCGCTGCTGCGCATCACGCGGCCGGCAGTGGTGGGGAAGGGGAGCACGGCAGTGAAGAATAGCTCGACGGCCGCCACTGACGCCGGCGACCTGTACGTGCTCGTCAATGCCCAGTACACGGACGAGTGTAGCGCGTCGGCGCACGTGCTCGTGCACGTGCCGCTCGTGCAGCTGCTGTCTCCGACCGCGGGCACGGTTACTGGCGCCGCGTCGCCGCTGCCGCTGCTCGTGGAGTCCGGCAACGCGAGCGTGGTGACAGTCGTGGTCGGCACGTACCGCGTCGACGACGAGGCGCACGGCTCGCTGCCGGCCAACGGGACCGCCTTGCTGCCGGTGCTGTTGCACGCGCGCGACGGCGTGTCGTCCGCGACGTACGTGCTGCTGCTCTACTCGGCGGCCGAGGCGGCGGCGTCGCTGAGCGGCGAGCTCGTGGGCGGCGACGGCGCCGGGGGGCTGGCCGACGGCGTGCCCGAGCTGACCGCTGTGACTGTGTCGGATGAGCTTTCCAAGCAGCTGGCGGCGTCTGTGTACGGCAGGCGCAACGTGACCTGGCCGGCGTCGCCGCTGTCATCGTGCACGCTGTGCCCCTCGGGCACGTTCTCCTCGGCATTGGTGTTTGCGTTGGCCGACGCGAGCTGCCAGTTGTGCTCACCCGGCACGGCTGCTCGCGCGCCGCTCTCGTCGTCGTGCACCAATTGCTCCGCGGGCACGTTTACATTTTCGTGGGGCTCGACCGAGTGCCGCCCATGCATCATCGGCACGTACGCCGACACGCCCGGCGCGCGCTACTGTGGCATCTGCCCCGACGGGCTCACGACACTCACGGCCAGCTCGACCAACTGCAGCGCGCCGGTCGTGAAGCAGGGCGACTGGACGACATTCAGGGACAACAAGAACCCCGACGACGACGCGCGCCTCGTCATGGTCGTCTCGTTCGGCCTCACGCTCACGGCGCCGATCGACAGCGTCGACTCGCTGTCCGCGCACAACACGGGCATCAACGGGTCGCCGGTCAACATCCTGCGCGCGCTCGTGCAAGCCGACACTGCCGCGATGTTTGGCATCTCGCCCGCCGCCATTGAGCTCTCGAGCGTGCTGCAGACGGGCGCGAGCGTGTACACCGTCACAGTCAGGTGCACCGTGCCGCTGCAGTCGTCGGCGAGCCGCAGCCTCTCGATGGCGTTCGACGGCGGCAGCGCCTCGCCCGACGACAAGGCCGCGCTTGGGCGGGCCGCCGAGTTGGAGGCCGACGACATGATTGGCCAGCTGGCTGGTTCCTCCAACGCGTTCCCGCAGACGACGCAGGCGACGGGCGGGTCGACAAAGGTCTCCGGCGTGGAGCACAAGGTCATCAACGTAGACGACGAGCTCGCGACGCCCAACCTTCACGCGATCATCTGGCCGAGCGTGCTCGGCGGGCTGCTCGCGGGCTTCCTCGTCGGCACGATGTGGATGCAGAAGCGTGGCCGCGGGGGATCGCCCAGCCCGCTGGCGTGCTGCTGGAAAAGCTGCTGCGGCGCGCGGGCCGGCCACGGCGGTGGGGCAGCAGCGGCGGCAGCGGCGGCAGCCGCGTGCGATTCGGACGCTAGGCTCGTCCATCCGAGCTCGGCCATGTCCGACCAGCTGCAACTTCAGGAGTTGTACGCGCTGCCTGGCGGCGCGCTCGCGGCGCGTTTCCGGCTGAAGGGCGTGCAGTCCCAGTCGCGCGGCAGCGGCCTGCAAGCGATGGTCGCTGACTCGCCGTCGCCGCACTCGCACGGCTCGGTGCACTCGAGCGGCGCGAGCGACGGTGACATGTCGGCCGATGCGCAGCTGGTCGCGGCGACCAACCCGCTCACGCAGTACATCCCCAGCCCCGGCATGGGCATCCACCGGTGACGCAGTGCGTAGAGCAGGCTTGGGGCCCCCAGCAGCACCCGTGCCGCGCTCACACACTGCACTCGTGTGCACGCGCGGCTGTGACGCCTGTCGAAACAAAGACGGGAAACAACTGACGCACCGTCTCCCCCCCCCCCCCCCTACAATTCATGTTGCCATCTGTGATGACCGCCCTGTCGAATGCATCGGTCTCCAAATAACGCCAACCCCCCTGGCACCTGTTGTATCTTTTATTTTTGCTCGATCCTCGCAGCGGGCTCGAAAGGAGAGCCACCATCGCGCTGCCATCGCGCGTTGCAGGACTGAAACCAATTTACATTGCGCCCATGTTGTGTTATTCGGTCCTCTGCATTTCTAACTACTTTAGGACACAGGAGTTGGCCACCCGATTGTAGCTGATAGTTGCTCCCCCAGGCTGTTAGGGAGCCTGTGACCGACCTCAAGCACCTGGTTTGTTCCAGCTGTTGCCCAAACTCATGCCTCAAACCCGATGCATACAAACTGTAAAACCAAGGGACTTGAGGCGACTCTCAAGACGACAGCACAGCTGACAGGTGCAGCTTCTCCTCGAGCGTCCCCTGCCAAGGGCACGATACCACGCATGGTGGACAAGCAAAGGGTCAGAGCACACCTGACATCAGTGCCATCACATGAGGGCTGCACACCGGGGGACGTTAGGTGGGTGATGGACTGAAGCCATGCAGGTCAGCCCCCCGTGCACGCGACAGCCGCCACTCAGAGTGCCCCACGCATGCACGCCATGCCAAACCGGCCTCACCTGCAGCTCCACGCGCTGCTGCCAGTCGGGTGGGATGAGCACCATGCCCATGGCGCGCTCCTCTGCCTTGCCCGTGCGCGTGACTATGCTCTCGCACGCCGCCCCTAGGATGAGGTTGCCCTGCTTGTCAAACGCCTGCAGGTCGCCCAGCAGCGTGCGCCCGTCCTTGAGCAGCACCTGCACATGGCTTGTGGGATGGCGGTGATGATGGTGGCGCGCGCTCTGCATGCATGCGTGCACCAGTGAGGCGTCTTCAGTCAGCCACATGGTAGAGCACGCACACGCAGTACATGACGATGAGCGGTGCGGAGACAGGGCTGGAGATGGAGGGCGTGCTCTGCCATGCAGCACGCCCGCCATGCACGCATGGGATCTCCGCCTGGCACACACGCACCCACAGGCGTGCTACCCATGCAGGACACCGCATGCATGCACACACACCCGTATCCGCCTGTATAGCAGCTTCTTCACTTGCTTGACGGGGTCTGCTGGCCCTGATGCACTGCTCATGGCTGGCTGATGGTTGGCTGTGCCCGCGGCGGCGCGGCGGCTCCTCGGCGCTCGGAGGGGTGGAGTACGATTCAGAAGCTGTATCAACGTGCGCGTGGATGAGGAGGCTGCACCAATGCATGCATGGAGCTCAATGCAAAGCGTGGACAGTCCACACGCCATGCCAGAGCCTCCTGATTCGGTGCCTCAGTTTCGCGATATATGGCGATGCTAGGTCCCCTGGGGACTCGCGGGCCATGCCTTGCATCGTCGTCGTCTTCGCAAGCGTCACTGCCATGTGTCAGCCGACGCCATTCTGCGCCGCAGAGGGCGAGAGATCCTCGCCCCCTGCGCCTGGTGGCTGCACGCAACAAGGACAAGGACAAGGGCTCGGAGCAGGGGAAGGCGGACTTCTCGGCGTACTGGTCGCTGAAAATCAAGGTGGCTGCATGGGGGACTGATGGGGTCGGCCATGCATGCATGCAGCCTCCCTTTGCTGCGATGCAGCTGCCATCGCCCGAATGGGGTGAACTCACAGGCGATGTCGGTCGCAGGAGACGTTTGACAAGCGCACAAAGTACCTGGCGGAAATAGACCGCAAGGGGCTCCCAGAGTCGGAGGTCGTCCAGAAGATCGAGGCCAAGGCGGAGGAGACACTGGAGGAGCTGGCGGGGTTGGAGGATGAGCAGCGGAGGCTGAAGCGGGTGAAGCTTGTGGCACGGCAGCAGCTGGCGGCGCAGGCAAAGGAAGATGCAGAGCGTGCATACCAGGCCGGCACGGCGGTGCCCATGCCAGCCGCCGCGGCGGATGCAGTCACGCGCCAGGACATCAACGATGCACGGGCAGACCTGTGAGTAGTGAGCATGGCATGTGCACTATGCATGCGCACCATGCGCACCATGCATGCATGCCTCCACGCACCATGCATGCACCCGGTGACCTGCTTGCATGGGCGAGCCACGCGCTCAAAGCACACCCCACACCACCGCAGCCGCTCATCCGCCGTGTACGGCGCCGCGCTCAACATGCACCGCGCGCGCCAGCTCATCCGCTCGGTGCTGCTCGCTCCGTTCTCCGCGTTCTCAGCACTAGCCAAGTGGTGGGCCGACCTGTTTGCATCGCAGCGGTGAGCTGCAGTTTCGCATGTGATGGGAAGGGGGCATGCGCAAGGGGGAGGGGGGGCAGGGGGGAGAGTGCATACACAAACAAGGGCTGCCCAAGGCATGTGGGCTAGCGAAGTTGTGGAGGGACCCGTCTGCGTCGTGCGGTGAGCTGGCGTTGCGTGGTCATGAGCGGATGGGTGGGGGTGTGCAGGGGGGGAAGGGGTCGCATACACACGCGAGGGCCCAAGGCATGCGTGCACGAGCCGCACACACGCACAGACTCGCAGGTGCTCGCACCTCCTGATGTCAGAGGGCGAGCGCATCTGGCATTCACACATGCACAGACACACACAACACACACGCACACACACACACACACACACATGCGCGCAATCCCCCCCCCCCCCCACACACACACACATATGCACATCCATACACAAACTCAAACACACACAGGTACAAGCACTTCCTGATGTTTGAAGGCGAGCGCATCTAGAACTGGCGCAACCGCACACACACACTCACACACTATCACACACAAACACACACACACAAACACACACACACGCGCACCCCCCCACCTCACCCCACCCCACCCCACACACAGGTACGAGCACTTCCTAATGTCTGAATGCGAGCGCATCTGGTGCTGGCGCAACCACGCGTACACACACGCACACACAAACACACACACACACACACACACACACACGCACGCCCCCGCCCCCCCCCCCACACAGGTACGAGCACTTCCTCATGTCTGAAGGCGAGCGAATCTGGTACTGGCGCAACCGCTCAGAGAACGAGCGCTGGTTCTGGGAGATTGCAGCATGGGACCGGCTCGCAATGCGTGAGTGCCCTCAACCCCAAACCCCAGCTAGATCCCAAATCCTGGACCCCGAACCAGACCCAAAACCCTGAACACTGTACCCTGGGACCCGACAACCCAAGCCCTATGCCCTAAACGCTACAACTAGGTTCTGGGGGATTGTAGCATGGGACCAGCGCTCGACGCGTGAGTGCCCTGAACCCCAAACCCTGAACCCTGAATCCTGGACCCCAAAACCCAAGCCCCAAGCCCTGAACGCCACAACTAGGTTCTGGGGGATTGCAGCATGGGACCGGCTCGCAATGCGTGAGTGCCCTAAACCCCAAACCAGACCCCAAACCCGGAACCCTGAACCCTAGACCCAACAAACCAAACCCCAAGCCCTAAATGCCACATCTGGGTTCTGGAGGATTGCAGCATGAGGCCAGCGTGCGACGCGTGAGTGCCCTGAACCCCAAACCTTGGACCCCAAATCCTGAACCCTGAACCCGACAACCCAAGCCCTATGCCCTGAACCCTACAACCTAATTCCTAAACCCTTAACCCTACAACTCGATTATGGGGGATCGCTGCATGCGACCGGCTCGCAATGCGTGAGTGCCCTGAACCCGAAATCCCCTACCCCGAGCCCCAAATCTCCCTACTTCTTCATGCGCAGCCATCCTGTGCACGATCGCGTACGAGTACTTCGTGCCCAACCACCTGCTGTGGGCGATCGTCGCCCCCCCCCCCACACACACACACACCACACACACACACACACGCCAAAGACACACACACACGCACACACACTGCGCGCAGCCATCCTGTGCACGATTGCGTACGAGTACCTCGTGCCTAACCACCTGCTGTGGGCCATCGTCGTCCCGCTCACGTTCATCTACGTGCAGAGCGGCGAGCTCCCGTCGCCGCGCGGGTGCGTGCCGGTGCCGCCTGCGCTTGCTGGATATATTTTGATGCAGCCACTGTTCTCAGGGACAGTGTGCAAATCGTTGATTTCACGCTTTTTCTGGCAATTTTTTGCCGTTTTGTGCGATTTCCTGTAGGTGGGATGTGGTGGGCATCTGCGTGCAGAGCAGCGAGCTGCCGTTGCCGCTTGGGTGCGTGCTGTTGCCGCCTCCACCAGTGCTTCCTGAATACATTCGGATGCAGGATTGTGTCCGTTTTTCAGGGAAAGTGTGAACATCGTCGCTTTCGCACTTTCCGGGCAAATTTCGCCGCTTTCGTGCGATTTCTGGCATGGTGGGCATCCTCATGCAGGGCGGCGAGCTCCCGTCGCCGCGCGGGTGCGTGCCGGTGCCGCCTCTGTCAGTTCTTCCTGGATACATTCTGGTGCAGGATTATGTGGGCCGCCTGAGGAACGTTTTCTTTCCGGAAAAGTGTGAAATTCATCGATTTTGCCCTTTCCGAGCAAAGTTTTCGCCTTTCTCGTGCGATTGCCCGCGCTTCCGTCGCCCCGCGGGTGCATGGCAGTGCAGCCTCGGGTTTTAGAGGTTTTACACGTACGCGCCCGGAGGACCCCGTGGCGTGAGTTCAGGCCTAGACTACTACACGTCTAGGGGGGCTCTGCTAGGAGAGCCCGCGAGGCCACGCAGCGCGCCAGCCTACCAGGGAGTGCAGTCTCACGACCACAATCCCAACGCCTGAAGCACGCAAGTGAAGGCGGTCAAAACGCCCGAGGCGATCGGGGGTGCGCCTCAGGCGGCGCCTCAGGCGGTCGGAGCGCCCCAGGCGCCGCCTGATCCGCGCGAAGTGAAGGCGCGGATCAGGGGGGATGTGGTAGGGGATGTGGTGGGGCCTCAGTCAAGGCAACCCTAGGATGTAATACACTATTGTGCTGTGACAGTGCAACCCGCCTAAAGGTTGAAGCACACTACTTGGGAGGACTTTGCACGACTGTGCTGGGACCGTGCAAACTGAAACCAGGGCTCACACATCCTCCCTCCTAGGTTTCCTAAGAAGGGCTTGCGTATCTGGACGTAAAGCGTACCTACAGAGTGGCGAACTCTGTAACGAGGGGCGCGTGCACACAGCATGGTGGCTGTGGGAAGCTCTTGCAGCTCAACATTGATCATTTCCACCGTCTCCTTTCAAGGGGGGGCCTGGGTAAAGTCACACAAAATGCCCTGAACTATGCACCCCCAGTTTGGGTCCGCCCATAGCGCATCCCCCGCCCCCCGCCCCATCCGATTGCGATTCTAATAATTCACCGGAGTCGCCCTGCGTCGGTGGGGCAGCAGGAGAGGCCCAGGGCGCAGGGCGAGGACCTGCGTAACAGCGCGACTCCCGCCGTCGCCACGACGCTGCCCCACCAATAATCTGCACCGTCTCCTCCTAAAATGAAGAACTGCCCTCTTACCCCGTGCGTGTGTGCGTGCGCACGCGTCTGCGCAGGCTCGAGTTCTGGCTTATCGCGTACTTTGGCTTCTACAAAAAGTGCTGGCCGGACGTCGCGCCCGCGCTCAAGGCGATGCTGTGGGCGTGAAGAGTCCCGAGGGCGGCGTGCCGTGCACGCGATGGCCCCGCGCTGATGCTGCGCGCGTCACGCGCTGATGCGGCTTCACACGCTGATGCGACGGGCGTGCGCCTCACGGCGATGCAATGGGCGTGAAGAGTGCCGCAGGTGGCGCGCCGCGTGCGCGATGGTCCCACGCTGCTGCGGCGGGCGCGTGTCACACGCTGGTGCGGCGGGTGCGCGCCCGCGCCACGGCGATGCTGCGGGCGTGAAGAGTCCCGCAGGCGGCGCGCCGCGCGCGCGATGGCCCGGCTGCTGCCGTACGCGTCGCGTGCCGGACATGTTGCCTGCTCTCAAGGCAATGCTGTGGGCGTGGATTCCCGCAAGCGGCGCGCCGCGCGCGCGGTGGCCCCGCGCTGCTGCGACGGCGTTCACACGCTGCTGCCCGCGCCCACGGCGATGCTGCGGGCGTGAAGAGTCCCGAAGGCGGCGCGCCGCGCGCGCGGTGGCCCCGCGCTGCCGCTGCAGCGGCTTCACACGCTGCTGCGGCGGGCGCGCGCCCGCGCTCAAGGAGATGCTGTGGGCGTGAGCCTTGAGGGCTGCTGCTACTGCGGGGCTTGATTCAGCACGCCGCGTGGCCCCCCGTTCCTGGCGGCTGCGTGTGATACAGCAGATACCAGTGTTGCGCGCCTGGCGCCTCACGTGGGTGCGGCTGTAGCACCTTGTGGCTGGCTCGGCCTGTCACATCTCATGATGTGCACAGAGCCCCGCTAACTGCCCCCCCCCCCCCCCCCTGCAGGAGTAGAGCAGCGTAGTGGTAGCACAGCCCCCCCCCCCCTCTGAACAGTACAGGACTTGACAGGACACACGCAGGATAGGTGCAACGAGACACGACACATCATGGCTTACTTGTGACCCGACCAGTGTTGACCAGTGTTGACCGCCTGATCTATCACCTCCACGTTTGCCGACCGTGGTGCGCCGACCACGGATCCAGCTCGGTTGTGTTTTTGCAGATCTCATTCTCAGGGCTGTCGTCACGACACACAGAACCCCGGCCACTACCCCGGCCCCACCTGTGCCTGCCTGTATTGTCTCTGCACCTGCCTGGGGTGTGCAGTAAGCTGTGAGGAGGCCCAGCTCACGCGCCTGGTGGCGCGGCCCTCCCCCCCACCCACCCCCGGCCTAGTTGGGGATCATATCCTTTCCTCATGTAGCAACGACAGGAGGAGGCAGGAAGGGGAGAACTGAGTGGCGCGTGGCGACGCAGCAGCAAGGCAAGGCACAGGTCGACCCTAGTGAGAGGCAGAAAGTCGTAGGCTGCACGTGCAGATGCTGCGCGACACGGCACGCTGCTGTACTCGCTGCACCTTCTTGGATTGGATTGGACTACAGGGGGCAGGGCCATGCTGTGCCTTGCTGCTGCATCGCCACGCGACACTCTGTCCTCCCCTTCCTTCCTCCTCCTGTCGTTGCTACATGAGGAAAGGATAGGATTACAGGGGGCAGCCTAACCTGACGCCTAACGCCTAATATCTGTCTGGATGGGGGGGGGGGGGGGGCGTGATCGCCTCACTGCCCCTGCCGCTGCCAGCGCCTATCCGTGTCGCGGGCGCGGCGGGGCGGCATCATTCATCTGAGCGCGCCGTACGGGTCGCGTCGCACCCATCACGCTACCCCATATCAGAGCACACCGCTGCTTACCAACAGCCCTCTCTACTCTGAAACAGCGTGGGAGTGGCCCCCCAGTGGTTTTCGTGCCTAGATCCGCCAGGGGGCGTCATCCGTGATGCTGCCTGCGAGGCGTCCCCCCATCTGCGCTCGAGCGCGTGCCCCCGACGGTCGCCCGTGGTCGTGCCGCCACCCCATATCAGAGCGGGGGCGTCATCAGCGGCTTGTAGAACTGGTCGAACACAAACGGCTCGATGTTGAGCTCGAGCGCAGACACGGGGTACGAGACCTCGAACGCCTCGAGCACCTCTGGGTGCACCACGCCAAAGAGGCCGACCTGCTTGCCAAAGGCCATCACCTGCGTGTGTGTGTGTGTGTGTGCGTATGTGTGTGTGTGTGTGCGTGCGCTTGCGTGCGGGATCGGCAACGGCGTGAGGCCGACCTGCTTTCCGAAGGCCATCACCTGCGTGTGCGTGTGTGTGTTTGTGTGTGCGTGTGTGTGTGCGTATGTGTGCGTGCGGGAGCGGCAACGGCGTGAGGCCGACCTGCTTGCCAAAGGCCATCACCTGTGTGTGTGTGTGTGTAGGCGCGAACCTGTGTGTGTGCAGTCATCCGCCAGTGCCGTCGTCTGAAACCTCCCAGTGGCACCCTCCACACACACAAACACACACGTACCTTGGCCTGGCGCCCCGGGAAGAACGCCAGGTCGTCTGACTGCTCCCAGTGGTAGCTGCCTCCAGCCCTCGCCTCGAGCTCGGGGTCGGAGCCCTTGTAGGGGACGCCCAGCACCTCCATCACACGGTTCAGCATGCCGTGCACAACCTGTGCGTGCGTGTGCGTGTGTGTGTGTGTGCGTGTGTGTGTGTCAAGAGCCCTTGTAAAGGACGCCCAGCACTTCCATCACACGGTTCAGCATGCCGTGCACAACCTGCCAAAGAGAGGGGGAGGGTGAGTCGGCGCACACGGGGGTGGTGTGTGTGAGTGTGGCCGGTGGTGGTGTGTGTGGGGGGAAAAATGGGGGCGAGAGGGCGATTCGGCACTGTCTCTCAATTGCCTACACCCCCTGAAATAACTCTACCCCCCCTAACTCGGTCACTGTCTCGATTGTCTGCACACCCGAAGCCCAACCCTGAGCCCTAAACCGCTCAAGCCCTGGAACAACCCAAACCCTAAAAGACGCTCCCCACCTCGATTCCATGTTGCGCACGACCGCAACCATGCGCCGCTCGTTGCCACACACCCACACCCACACCACCGCTGCTGGTTTAGGGTTTATTAACCTCAACACTAGACCCGTTACAAAACCCGACTCCTTGTTGCACACGATCTTGTAAGTAAAATGGCACGGCACAACCACACAACCCACCTCAAAGCCCGACTCCTTGTTGCACACGACCGCAATCATGCGCCGCTCGTTGCGCGCGCCGACGTCGCGGTCCTGACATTGTTTGGAGGGTGTGGGGTGTGGAGTGTTTGCATGGTGTGGGTTGTGGGTTGTGGAAGGGTGTGGCACCAGTGTGGCACCAGGTTGGTGTGGGGAGCCGCGCCTAGTCGACAAGTATGGGGCATTGCTGTGCTGGTCGCGGCGTACAGCCGCCGCGTGGACGGACCTTGGACAGGTGCCCTGGCTCTGCAACACCCCTGCGCAACACCCCTGCACAACATTCCTGTGCAACACCCCTGAGCAGCAAGCCTGCGCAACACCCCTGATGAGCAGCACCTCTGAGCAACACCCCTGTGCAACACCTGCGCAACATGGCCCCCCTGTTAACGTCGGACAGGCGCCCCGCCTTAGCAGCACCCCTCTGCAACATATGTGCAACATATGTGCAACACCCCTGTGCAACACCCCTCGCAACACCCCTGTGCAACACCCCTGAGCAGCACCCCTGTGCAACGCCCCTGGTGAGCCACACCTCTGAGCAACACCCCTGTGCAACACCTGCGCAACAGGGCTCTCTGCAAACGTCGGACAGGCGCCCCGCCTCCACAGCACCCCTCTGCCACACCTTTGCAACACCCCTGAGCAACACCCAGGTGCAACGCCTGTGTAACACCTGTGCAACATCTGTTCAACACCCCTGTAGCACGCAACAGGGCTTCTTCACCTTCGAGAGCAGGATGACGTCTGAGACCTCGAAGAGCTTCACGGGCAGCGGCGCATCCTTCGAGTGTGTGCATTGGGGGGTGGGGATTGAGAGAGAAGGGGGGAGAGACAGGAGAGATAGAGAGGGAGGGAGGGAGAAGGAGGGAGGGAGCGAGAAAGAGAGAGAATACAGAGAGAAGAGAGAAGACAGATGAGAGGGAGGGAGAGAGAGGAAGAGAGAGCAGAGCGAGAGAGGAGAGAGAGAGAGAAGAGGGATGAGAGAGAGAGAGGGAGAGAGAGGGTGAGAGAGGGTGAGAAAGAGAGAGAGGGAGTGAGCGAGAGAGAGAGATAAGAGACAGAACTGCAACTGCACCAACCTTGTTCGCGCCGAGCGTCTTGAGCGCGGACGACAGCAGCGTGGAGCGGCAGACCTCGAACTCTGCGGTCGCCGGGTTCCCGATCTCTGCCGCCGTCTCGCCGTCGTCGAACCTCCGCAGCATCTCGAAGTTCTCCGCTTTGCTGGTGAGTGCCCACGTGAGGATCTCCGAGTAGCCGCTCATTGCGCACTCCTGGCGCAGCAGCTCAGTGACCTGTTTTGGTGGGTGTGCATGTGTTTGAATGTGTGTGTGTGTGTGTGTGTGTGAGGATATGAGAGTAGCCGCTCATCGCGCACTCTTGGCGCAGCAGCTCAGTAACCTATTTTGGGGTTGTGAAGTGTGTTTGTGTGTGTGTGTCAGAGAGAGAGTGTGTGTGAGAGTGTTTGTATGTCAAGAGAGGATCTACTATGAGATGACCTGTGTGTGTGTGTGCATGCGTGTGTGGGTTAAAGAGCAGCCGCTCGTCGCGCACTCCTGGCGCAGCAGCTCAGTGACCTGTTTTGGGGTGTATGAGGAAAGGGGCGTGAGGTGTTGTTCGTGAAGAAGCAGAACCAAAGGAGGAAAGCAACAAGAAAGGAAGCAACAAGTGGCGAGCCCACGTGAAGACATTTCAAAGTGGCCGCTCATCGCGCACTCCTGTGTACACACGCACACAGATACACACACACACACACACACACACACAAACACACACACACACCTGGTTCACTGGCAGCTCGCGCCCCTGCGTGACCGTCGCGGGCACGCTCCACACAATGTTGTTGTACCTGAATGTGCGACATGGGGAACAGACGCGTGTGTGAGTGTGTGTAACTGTGTGTTTGTGTGTACTGTGCCTGGACCCAGCAATGCGGCGCTGCTGGTGACGAGGATCTCCGTGCCGCTGACGAGCGGGGTAAAATACGACTGGCCCGGCTCTTGCTAGACTGCCCCTCGATGGAACACTACAAGAGCGGCTTGCCCGGCGCTGCCATGGCTTGACGAGTAGCCGCGGCGCTGCCGCGGCCCGTGCTGGGAGACGGCCCTTATCCTCCCCCATGCAGGACGCCATGCGGCACCGATCTCGACGAGTTGATCGACGAGCGGAGGAGCTGGCGCCCGTCAATGCATGCTGGACATTGGTCAAGATGGCTGCCCGTGGAGGCGGGCTACCATCACGGCTTCAGCGGTGGCGACCGCCGAGGCAACACAGAGTAAATCCCCTTCACCAATCGCAGCGTTCGTCACCGCGCTCATCCTCGGGGTCGCTCGTGTGCCGGTGACTGGCGTTGGAAGGTCTTCAGGCAGCCTCCATGACAACTCTGTCGTCCATGCACCCCTGGAGGGTGGGACCTGGCCATGCATGAGGCATGGGGCGCCGGCTGAGCCCCATGCAAACGAGAGCTGGACAGCCATGCACTGCCAGGCGGGGACCGTTCCAGTCAGCGCCAGTCGGCTCTGCCGGCTTGACTGGCCACAAGGCCACTACTGTGACCTTGAGAAAGGTCCTCTCCATATGCTCCTTGCCAGACATGTCTCTCAGAGACCGCTGTTTGGGGTAGTCTAGCCGGCGGAGCGGTAGTCTATCGGCCGGGAGCCGGCGGTACTCTAGTACTGAAGTGTGCTGGAGTATCGGCGGGTGTCTCTAGTAGAAGAGTAGCCTGCTAAGCTGGAAACCCCGTGTTACTGTTACTGTGTTACTGTGTGTGCGTGTGTGTGTTTTGTGTGCGTGTGTACATGTGTGCGTGCGTGAGTGTGTGCACGTGTGTGTGTGTGTGTGTGTGTGCGAGTGTGTAAATGTCTGTCTGTCTGTCTGTCTGTGTCACTCGCCCATACGCGATCCCAACGCCCTCCATCACGTCGCACGCGTGCAGCACGTCGGACCGCGTGGGCGGCACGTACAGCGTGCGTGCGTGTGCGTAGGATACGTAACGACTCTCTCTCTCTCTCTCTTTCTCTCTTGTGTGTCACTCACCCATACGCGATCCCAATATCCTCCACGACATCGCACGCGTGCAGCCCGTCGGACCGCGTGGGCGTCAGCCCTAAACCCTGCCTAAACCCTGAAAGCCTGCACCCCGAACCCCGTGAGGAAAGGCCTACGCTCACCCATACGCGATTCCGACGTCCTCAATGACATCGCACGCGTGCAACACGTCAGACCGCGTGGGCGGCACGGACACCGTGCGCGCGTGTGCATGGGGTACGTTACGAATGTCCCTTTCTCACTCTCTCTGTGTGTCACCCACCCATACGCGATTCCGACGTCCCCCATCACATCGCACGCGTGCAGCACGTCGGACCGCGTGGGCGGCACGGACCACGTGCGCGCGTGTGCGTGGGATACGTAACGAATCTCTCTCTCCGCCTCTCTCTCTCTCTCTCTCTCTCTCTCTCTCTCTCTCGTGTGTCACCCACCCATACGCGATCCCAACATCCTCCATCACATCGCACGCGTGCAGCACGTCGGACCGCGTGGGCGGCACGGACAGCGTGAGCATCGAGGAGTCTGGGGAGAGGGACCCGTTGAGGGACATCTTGGTGAGCAGCTCGGCCACCTGTGTGTGTGTGTGTGCGCGCGTGTGTGTGTGTGTGTGTGTGTGTGTGTGTGCATGTGTGTGTGTGTGTGCTCAGCGTGAGCATCGAAGAGTCTGGGGAGAGCGACCCGCTGAGAGACATCTTGGTGAGCAGCTCGGCCACTTGTGCATGTGTGTGTGTGTGAGTGTGTGTGTGCATGTGTGTGTGTGTGTGTGTGTGCTCAGCGTGAGCATCGAGGAGTCTGGGGAGAGCAACCCGCTGAGGGACATCTTGGTGAGCAGCTCGGCGACCTGTGTTCGCGTGTGTGTGTGTGTGTGTGTGTGTGTGTGTGTGTGTATGTGCGTGTGTGCGTGCGTGCACGTGTGTGTGTGTGTGTGTGTGTGTGTGCTCAGCGTGAGCATCGAGGAGTCTGGGGAGAGGGAGCCACTGAGGGACATCTTGGTGAGCAGCTCGGCCACCTGTGCACGTGTGTGTGTGTGTGTGTGTGTGTGCATGTGTGTGTGTGTGTGTGCATGCACATGTGTGTGTGTGTGTGCTCAGCGTGAGCATCGAGGAGTGTGGGGGGAGGGAGCCGGCGAGGGACATCTTGGTGAGCAGCTCGGCCACCTGTGCATGTGAGTGTGTGTGAGCGAGCGCATGCAGGTGTGTGTGTGTGTGTGTGTGTGTGCGTGAGCATCGAGGAGTCTGGGGAAAGGGATCTGCTGAGGGGCTGACCTTCATGAGCAGGTCGGCGACCTGTGCGTGTGTGTGTGTGTGTGTGTGTTTGTTGAGGGGTTACAGACAGCCGGGCAAACACACACGCACACACACACACACCCTTTCTCGTGTTCCTGCCTTTGGTAGGAGCACGAGAAACCTCCAGCTTGGTGCCGAGGCAGCAGATGATGTACTCGACACACGCACGCACACGCGCACACACACACACACACATACTCGCCTCCTCTCAACCCCGTCATCCCCCTCCCCTCTCGTGAATTGTTACACCTCTCAAACCTTTGGTGCCTCCAGCTCTTGCAGCAGCGGTTGATGATGCCATACACACACACGAAACACACACTTACACACACACAGAAGCCTTTTTCTTGTTGACAATTCAAAACAATGTTCAAACCATGATATTGTTCAAACCTGTTTGACCTCTTTACCTTTGGTGCCTCAAGCTCAGTCCCGAGGCTTCGGTTGATGTACTCGACACACACACACACACACACAAAGCACACAGAGCCCTGTCTCGTATTCTTGCCTTTGGTGCCTCCAGCTCAGTCCCGAGGCATCGGTTGATGTAATCGACGGCCACGTCGATGCTCTTGGGCGCGAGGTCGGGGTGCAGGGTCAACTGCGTGTGTGTGTTGTGTGTGTGTTGTGTGTTGAGGTATATCATGGTTGGCTGTGTGCGTGTGCGTGTGTGTGTGTGTGCGAGTGGTAGTGGGATATGGTCGATGCTCTTGGGCGCGAGGTCGGGGTACAGGGTCGACTGCGTGTGTGTTTGTGTGTGTTGGGTGTTGGGTGTTGTGGTATATCACGGTCGACTGCGTGTGTGTGTGTGTGTGTGTGTGTGCATGTGTGTTGGGGTTCATGTGTGCATGCATGTGTGCTAGTGGCAAGGGTGGTGCTCTTGGGCACGAGGTCGGGTATAATAGGGTTGACTGAGTGTTTGTGTGTGTGTGCGCGTGCGTGTGTGTGTGTGTGTGTGGCAGTGCACCTTTCCAAACACCTCGAAGGGCTCGGCCTCAAAGGGCACTGTGCTGCCCATGTGTCTCCTACAACTGCAAGTCCACTCTGCCCCGGCTGCGCCACCACACGCAGACAGAGAGAGACAGAGAGAGACAGAGCGACAGAAAGAGCGACAGAGAGCGACAGAGAGACAGAGGGAGAGGCACAGAGAGAGATAGATAGAAAGAAAGAGACAGTGTGAGAGGCACACAGAGAGACAGCGAGAGAGGCAGACAGAGAGACAGTGAGAGAGGCAGACAGAAAGACAGCGAGAGAGACTGAGACTGAAGAACTATGCTGGATCGTGCGCACCTTTCCGAACGCATCAACCACCTCGACGGGCTCGACCTCAAACGGCGCGTCGCAGTACTCGGCAAACATTGTGCACACGGTGTTGAGGACGACCTGGGTGTGTGCGTGTGTGTGACAGAGTGTGTGTGTGTGGGGGGGGGGCATCGCAGCACTCGGCAAACATTGTGCACTTACCGTAGTACCGCTTTGCCTTGCCGATTAAATAATTCGGAAAACGTCTCCGCAAGGCCGATTTCCAAAAAAGATTGCCGAAAAAGAAAAATGCCAAAAGTGACGTCAACAGTAACAGTCACACGGGGTTTCCAGGTAAGCAGGCTACTCTTCTACTAGAGACACCCGCCGATACTCCAGCACACTTAAGTACTAGAGTACCGCCGGCTCCCGGCCGATAAACTACCGCTCCTGCCGGCTAGACTACCCCAAACAGCGGTCTCTGAGAGACATGTCTGGCAAGGAGCATATAGGAGAGGACCTTCCTCAGGGTCACAGTAGTGGCCTTGTGGCCAGTCAAGCCGGCAGAGCCGACTGGCGCTGACTGGAACGGTCCCCCCCTGGCAGTGCATGGCTGTCCAGCTCTCGTTTGCATGGGGCTCAGCCGGCGCCCCATGCCTCATGCATGGCCAGGTCCCACCCTCCAGGGGGGCATGGACGACAGAGTTGTCATGGAGGCTGCCTGAAGACCTTCCAACGCCAGTCACCGGCAGACGAGCGACCCCGAGGATGAGCGCGGTGACGACGCTGCGATTGGTGAAGCGGATTTACTCTGTGTTGCCTCGGCGGTCGCCACCGCTGAAGCCGTGATGTTAGCCCGCCTCCACGGGCAGCCATCTTGACCAATGTCCAGCATGCATTGACGGGCGCCAGCTCCTTCGCTCGTCGATCAACTCGTCGAGATCGGTGCCGCATGGCGTCCTGCATGGGGGGAGGATAGGGCCGTCTCCCAGCACGGGCCGCGGCAGCGCCGCGGCTACTCGCCAAGCCATGGCAGCGCCGGCAAGCCGCTCCTGAAGTGTTCCACCGAGGGGCAGTCTAGCAGGAGCTGGGCCAGTCGTATTTTACCCCGCTCGTCAGCGGCACGGAGATCCTCGTCACCAGCAGCGCCGCATTGCTGGGTCCAGGGCTCGGCGACGAGAACGCGCCTCCGTTAATCGAGCCATAACGGGAAAAAACGAAGAAAAAAAACGCGGCAAGGCACCTAAATTCTTAACAATTACCCCCTTCATAAAAGTGGCGGCAAGGCAAAGCGGTACTACGGAAGTGTTGAGGACACACAAACCTCGGCCTTTGTGAAATCCGTCGCTGCACAATCCATCAAAACGTCACGAGGCTGGTCGCGAGGCTGATCGCCGAGGGCCCCGCCCCCTACACACACGCGCACGTACGCACGCACACGTAAGTCTAATGTGCCGCGCATACAGCGTCCACACTTTGGCCCTTGGTCAAATCCGCCGCCGTGCACTCGATGGAGACGTCCTTGGCCGCGAGGCTGACCGCACACACACACACACACACACACACACACGCACACGCACACGCAAGTCTGGGACGCCATTACCTTGGCCTTTGTGAGGTCCGTCACTGTGCACTCGATGAACACATCTTTCGCGGCGAGGCTGATTGGAGAGTGTGCGCCCCCCCCCCCCCCCGCCCCCCCCTGCACACCCCTCCCCACCCCCACCCACCACACACACACACCACACACACACACGCGCGTACACCCCCACCACACACACACGCACACACACACCTTGGCCTTTGTGAGGTCCGTCGCCGTGCACTCGATGAACACATCTTTCGTGGCGAGGCTGATTGCCGAGTGCGCGCCGTTGATGATGGGCGGGAGGGACAGCACGGTGCGGCGCGCGTCGTAGATTACGGGGTACACGACAGAGTCCTTGATGATGGGCACAAACTTGCCCAGGTTCTGGCGGTCGTTGTCGAGGTAGTGCTGGAAGGGAAGGAGGGGGGGAGAGGTGTGTGTGTGTGTGTGTCTGCATGTGTGTGTGTGTGCGTGCATGTGCGTGCATGTGTGTGTCCTTGAGGTTCGGCACAAACTTTCGCCGAGGTTCCGGCGTTCGTCGTCGAGGTAGTGCTGCGCGTGTGTGTGCTGCGCGCGTGTGTGTGTGTGTGTGCGTGTGAGTGGGCGACTGTGTGTGCGTGTGTGTCCTTGATGATAGGCACAAACTTTCCCAGGTTCTGGCGGTCGTTGTCGAGGTATTGCTGCGTGAGTGAGTGTGTGTGTGTGTGTGAGCGTGTGTGTGTGTGTGTGTGTGTGTGTGTGTGTGTGTTTGAGTCCTTGATGCTGGGCACAACCTTTCCCAGGTTCTGGCGGTCGTTGTCGAGGTAGTGCTGCGTGTGTGTATGTGTGTGAGAGTGTGTGTGTCTGCCTGCCATCTCTGCGTCTGCTTCAGCGGCACGCACCCCCACCCACCCCACCCACCCCAACACCCACCCACATACAAACACACACACACACTTGCATCAGCGCGTCTGCCCGCCAGCTCTGCATCTGCTTCAGTGGTACGCAAACAGAGAGAGAGAGAGAGAGAGACACACACACACACACACACACACACACACACACACACCTGCATCAGTGCGTCTGCCCGCCAGCTCTGCGTCTGCTTCAGCGGCACAAACTCGATCTCCGACGGTGGCAGCGCCTCGTATGTGAAGGGCCCCTCGATCTTGGAGAGGTCGTGCGTGCCGATTGCGACGAGCGTTCGCTGGCGGCAGAGGTTCTGGTGGAGCTTGTCCTGTGGGTGTGTGTGCGTGTGCGT
Organism: Chlamydomonas sp. UWO 241; assembly: GCA_016618255.1. Taxonomy (NCBI): domain Eukaryota; kingdom Viridiplantae; phylum Chlorophyta; class Chlorophyceae; order Chlamydomonadales; family Chlamydomonadaceae; genus Chlamydomonas; species Chlamydomonas priscui. The sequence goes on along the minus strand of VFSX01000078.1, from coordinate 506,657 downwards.
GTGCGTGTGCGCGTGCGTGTTGTGTGCGAGAGAGAGAGGGAGAGAGGGATAGAGTTCAAATATGTTTCGGGATACGGTCGCAATCGCGACGAGTGTTCGCCGGTGGCAGAGTTTCTGGTGCAGCTTGTCCTGGTGAGATAGAGTTCAGGGTTCGAAGTTTCAAGGTTTTACAACCGACAAAAAAACAGAAACAAAGAAACAGAGTAGTACATGAGCACGCACGCACACACGCATGCACACAGACCACACACACACACACACACACACACGCGCACGCACCTGCAGGTCAATGAAGCTCGCGTAGCGCGCCTTGTTCAGCGTCACACCGCGCAGCACAGCGCACACGACAAACGGGCGAACGAGCGCTGTCTCAGGCTTGACGACCATCCTCAGCGGCTGTTTCCCTGCGTTTGTGTGTATGTGAAAGTGTGTGTGTGTGTGTCGCACGCGTGAGCGATGCTCCCGCCCCCTCCTTCCTTGCCTCCCGATGAGCCCCAACATACACACACACACACACACACACACACACACACACGCACGCACGCATCGTCCAACCCACCCGCCATGTCGACGACCGTGTACTTGGGCGTCTGCATCGTGCCGCGGAAGATGTTGAGTGCACGTGCAATGCCCTCGATGCACAGCATGTCGTAGCGGTTCGCTGGGATGTCGATCTTGTAGATGACCTCCTCGTCGCCCTCCACCTCGACGCCCTTGTTCTTGGAGATCATCTCCTTCTCGGTCGTCTGCATGGAGGCACCGTTGCATGCACATGCATGCATGCAAGCGCGCATGGCAGCCGTCAGCATCTGCATGCAGGCCCTGTTGCACCTGTGCTGCCACGTGCATGTGCATACCGTCCCCATAGGCACTGCAGCGCACGTGTGCCAGGGCGGCACGCGACCTTTGAGCACGGCATCTGCCTTTGCGTGTCCGCTTGCCACCCTGCTCCGCCCAGCCCAGCCCGCGCACCACATCGTCGAGCTCGATGCCGTACTCGAAGCACAGCTGGTCGAACTCCTCATCGGCTATTGGAAGGGTGAGTGAGTAGTGAGCTTGGGTTCTGGGTGGTTGGGGCTGAAAACTGCGCCTTTACTCACTGTAAGATCGCCCCAGCTTCTCGAACAGCGCGTCGCGTTTGACTCCAATGGTCGGCATAGCTGCGAACGAGCTGCTAGTGAAGGCCCTGGGTAGGGGGGCTGGCTGGCGGTGCTGAAAGAGGGAGACACAGAGAGAACGGGTCTGCGCGCACGACTTCCGGGTGAGTGATGCGACGAGCAGCTTCAGCATCAACTGGGGGTGAAATCCACCGCCGCGTGGGGCCAGTGGGGGGCGGAAGCCAGTTCCTGATCACTACTCGGCGGCCGAGTGTGAATCAACGCGAGTCACACCCCCGCCATGACGCCATGCAAGTTCAATTCTCCTCGCCCTACCTCCCTGATCCGCGGCAAGCATGGGCGAGTCTCAGTATTCCTTCTCGCTGACGACGTTCTCCCCCAGCGGCAAGCTAGCCCAGATCGAGTATGCTCTGAATGCCGTGTCCGCGGGCGTGACCTCCCTGGGCATCTCGGCCACTGACGGAGTGGTGATCGCGACGGAAAAGAAGCTGCCCAGCGTGTTGGTGGACGAGGAGACGGTGCAGAAGATCCAGATGGTGTCCGAAAACATAGGCGTGGTGTATAGTGGCATGGGCCCAGACTTCAGAGTGTTGGTGCGGCGGGCGAGGAAAACAGCACAGGTGGGGGCGAAGCATGCCGGATCTGGTGGCTGCTGCCCTCCCGCAGCGCACGCGTACGCAAGCCATGCATGGGGCAGCTCGATCGGCCCATGCACACCATGCATGCCGCGCATGAGATCTGGCGTGCCCTCCACGACCCACAATGCCACCCACCACCTCGCAACCATTGCCGCACGCACGCACCCCAGGCGTACTTCACACTGTACAAGGAGAACATCCCGGTGGCGCAGCTCTGCCGCGAGACGGCGGCCGTCATGCAGGAGTTCACGCGTGAGTGTGTGCTGCCATGGCCGCGCTGCGCGCGCGCGCGCCTCTCTTCCTCGCGCCCATGCAAACGGCCGCCGTGATCAACATGGCGGCCGTTCACGTCCACTTGTGTGCGATGCCGCTGCTGTCGCTGCCTGCTGTTGCTGCTCTGTGTTTTGTGTTGTGCCCCCCCCCCCCCCGCTCCCCCATCACACGCCCCTGTCCACGCCGCCCACATCGCTCATGCAGCACCGCATCCGCATCCGCATCCTCTTATGGCTGATTCAATGTCTTCCACCTGCTTTTACTGCATGGGCAGATGCAAACACGCGCACGCACACACGATGCATGGGCATATGGGCTTTGCTGAAGCAGATGAGCACACGACTGGATTCCCCTTCAGTCGACTGACTGATAAATCTTAAAACAGTCCAACAGCTGATGCTTTTGGCACGCCATGCTGCACGCGCCTGCCCTCGCCTCCCCATTTGGACACCAACGCGTGCTCGTTGCAGCGGACGATTCAATCGGATATCTTTGACCAGCGTCTTAACCGAAACCCTAAACCATTGCATCTTGACCCTAAACCCCGAAATGCCGCATCGCAGAGTCTGGCGGCGTGCGCCCTTTCGGCGTGTCGCTGCTCATGGCAGGCTACCTCCCCCCGACCCACCCACCCCCGCTCCCACCCACACGCCCACACCGCTGCCACCGTGTGCCTCGATCGCAGAGTCTGGTGGCGTGCGCCCTTTCGGCGTGTCGCTGCTCATGGCAGGCTACGACGACAACGGGCCGCAGCTGTACCAGATTGACCCATCGGGCACGTACTTCGCGTGGCACGTGAGTCTCTTGACTTGAGCAGGATCTACATGTAGTTCATGAACTATTTTAGCTCGTCGCCTGTCGATCATGGCTTGGTCGTCTCGCCCTCGCCCCTGGTATCCGTCATGGTCTCGACGTGGCGCTCGTCTAGAATGATGAATTGGGGCTGCTCCCTAGCTTGTTGGTTGTTTGGGGTGTCGCTTTCTAGCTCGTACGGGTAGCGAGGATGCTGTACCAGATCGACCCGTCGGGCGCGTACTTTGCGTGGCGTGGCACGTGGGTACTGCCTCCGCTTTTTTTCCGGCACTTGCGTGTGTGTCGGCACTTGTCACGATGTTTGGCTGGCTGGTGACGTTGGCACTGGAGGAGCCCTGGACCAGTGATTTCCTTTTCGGCTCTACACCGCCATTTGGCTGTATTCCGGCTGTACTTTGACCTTGCACACAGCTCAACCCATCCAGTGGATTGTTAGTCTGACAAGCCCGCCAGACAGAGCACGTCAGCAGCTCTCAAATGACTTATGTATGAGGACAAACGATCAACAAGAGGTCAACGGTCAACGCGGTCAAAGCAAAATCCGGCTGTGGAACAATTAATTGAAAATCCTGAAAAGGAAATCACTGCCCTGAACCCTAAACCGCCACCACCACGCGTCTGCGATTGGCACGAGCGCGGCCAACGCGGAGACGTTCCTCGAGACGCGCTACACCGAGGCCACGAGGACCAAACAAACTCGACCCTAAAACCTGTCTAAAAACAGTCACCCTAGGTAGGTAAGGTAAACCGCTACCACCGCAACAGGCGTTTGCGATTCGCAAGAACGCGACCAACGCGACCAACGCGGAGACGTTCCTCGAGAAGCGCGACACCGAGGCCATGAGGACCAAACACACTTGACCCTAAAACCTGCCTAAAACCAGTCACCCTAGGAAAGGGTAAAAGGTGAACCGCCACCACCGCAACAGGCGTCTGCAATCAGCAAGAACATGACCAACACGGAGACGTTCTTCAAGAAGCGCCACCGAGAGGGCATCAAAAGCAACAACAAACGCAATCCTAAAAAACGTCTAAAATCAGGAGCCCTACGTAAGGGTCAACCTTGAGTAAGCCGCCGCCCCGCTCTTTTCTTGCCCACAGGCGTCTGCGATCGGCAAGAACACGACCAACGCGAAGGCATTCCTCAAGTCGCGCTACGAGGACATCGACACCAAAAAACGCAATCCTTAGAACTGTCTAAAAAAAAATCAGGAACCCTAAGTAACCGCCGCCCCGCTCTCTTCTCGCCCACAGGCGTCTGCGATCGGCAAGAACATGACCAACGCGAAAACGTTCCTCGAGAAGCGCTACAACGAGGACATCGGCATCGAGGACGCGATCCACACGTCGCTGCTCACGATCAAGGACGGCTTCGAGGGGCAGGTGCGCCTTGGGGCGTTGTGGTTTGGGGAAGGGCTCCGGCACTGGCGCCCTTGGGCGGCGCCCTTCGGCGGCGGGCATTTAGGCACATGGGCTGGCCCACACGTTGCTGCTCACGATCAAGGACGGTTTGAGGGACAGGTGCGCCTTGGTGTTTCCCTGCCACAATCCCAACTCTCGAGGAGCGCAAGTCGAGGCGGTCATAGCGCCTGAGTCGGTCGGGGTGCGCCTCAGGCGGTCGGGGGCGCCTATGGCGGTCGGGGGTGCGCTCAAGCGGTCTCGGCGCGCCTGAGGCGCCGCCTTATCCGCGCAAGTTGGGAATGTGGTAGAGTTTGGGGTTTGGGATTTGAGTTCAGGGTTCCGGCACTGGCGCCCTTAGACGGCGGGCATACAGACACATGTCCCACACGTCGCTGCTCACGATCAAGGACGCCTTCGAGGGACAGGTGCGCATGCAGAGACACACGCGCGTGCCCTACCACATCCCCAACGCCTGAGGCGCCGCCTTGACTTGCGCGGGTCAGCCGGCGCCTCGGGCATTCCGAGACCGCCTGAGGCGCACCTCGACCGCCTGAGGCGCCGCCTCATTAGGCGTCACCACCGACCGCCACAGGCGCCACCCAACCGCCACAGGCGCCACCCGACCGCCACAGGCGCCCACCACCGCCTGAGGCGCACCCCAACCGCCACAGGCGTTGTTACCGCCTTAACTTGCGCGCCTTGGAAGTTGGGATTGTGGTAGGGGTGCACGCACGCACGTGCATGCGCGCAGTGTGCACACACGCTTGCTCGCTGTGCCAGGTGCGCCTCGGGCGGTCGACACAAAGCAGCATGCACATGCACACGCATGCACGCTAGCGGTGCACACACACGCGCGCATGCGGTGCGCATGTACAAGCACACGCATGCATGCATGCTCTCTATGCCAGGTGCGCCTGGCAGCAACGTCGAGGTCGACGTGATGAGGCCCGACACAGGACACACAACCACACACACACACACACACGCGCATACGCACACGCGCGCGCACACACGCACACACACACACTCGCACACATGCGTAGGTGTCGGGCAGCAACATCGAGGTCGGCGTGATCGGGCCCGACCGCAAGTTCCGCGTGCTCACAGAGGCCGAGGTGTCCGACTACCTGCAGGAGGTCGAATAGGCGGGCAGATTCTGATGAGAGGTTAACGGGCTGTCCGCTGATCTGTGCCTTGGTGCTTGCCTTGTCGCAGCCCTCTGGGTGGCGCCCACCTAGTGTAGGTGTCTCGACTACCTCGAGGTCGAATAGATAGCAGCCAGAGATATGGGCGTGGCGCCAGATGTGGGCGGTGTGCTCGGTGGAAGGAAGCGAGCCGGCTGTTTCGCTGCCCTGGTTTGTGGCAGCAGAGTCGTGTGCGAATGCTTGTGCCAGCAGCCTTCTCGACGCGGCTCAGCAAGCAGTAGGTCGACGGGCGGGGCATTCGGGACGGGAGGGGCGTTGGGGACCTGTCTGTCAAGACCAAGTCAAGGCTGTCGCAGGTTGCACACGCAGTGTGGGGTGGTGCGAGCAACCGCTGTTACAGCCGCATAGTGATTGCCGCAACGACGGCAGCCGCGACGACGAAAGCTTGCCGAGGCGCACGGCGACGGCGGCCAGGGGTCTGGGGTCAATCTACTCGCGTGCTCAAACTAAAAACAAAAAAGTCGTGGCAGTGAGCAGACTGCCCGAGATCTACCCCGCCCCTATCAATTCGGTCAACGCTGGGTCAACAGCAAAACTGCGGGGGCGATAGCTCATATGCCAGGCAGGGCTGATGTAGCTCCTTGGAAGTGTACACCCCCACATTGACACAGGACAGGGGCTTTGGCCTGGGCCGCGGAGTCACGTTGTCAAGGAAGGTGCGAGAAGCTATGGGTCGAAGCCCACTAGCTCGTAGGACACTGCTGTCACGTCATGCGGTCGCACCGGCCAGTTCCTTTGGCGAGCCCACTGCGACGCGCTGCACGATTGGTGGGCGACAGCGCGGTACGGCGTCATATTGTATTGCATGATCAGTGGGAGGGGCCGCTCAGGCGTGGGAACAGCACAATTGGTGGGCAGAGGGGGCAGCGCGGCACAACAGATGAGGGGTCAGTTTGATGGTCGAGTGGGCGGTGTGTGGGGGGGGGGGCACTCAGCGCGTTAGCACAGGCGCACGACCACAGCACAACACACCAATTGATTGAGAGTTGCCGACTGCACGCAGAGTGGCACCGCCATGGGGTGCAGGCTGTCGGGCTCAGTGGGTGGGTGCAAGGTTCCCCCCTCGGGTTGGTCAACGGTCACCTCACCTACCTAAGTCTCCGGTCTCTCCGGCCCTCAACCCTCAACCCTAAAACCGTAAACGCATCGCAGCACACGCACGCAAGCACACAATGGCCACCTTCTTGACGTTCATGTAGAGCCCGTTTGACGTGTGGATCGTCGCGCCTGTCGTCATCTTAATCTCCTGGTTGGGCACCTGCGGGGTTGGGGGGTTAGGGGGTTTACGGTCGTCAAGCATTTAGGGTTCAGGGTTTGGGGTTTGCGTCGTCTCTCATCTTGATCTCCTGGTTGGGCACGTGCGGGTTTGGGGTTTGGGGCAGGGGTTTGGGGGTTTTACGTCGTCAAGTTTTTTAGGGTTTCAGGGTTGTGGGTTGTGGGTTTGCGTCGTCCCTCATCTTAATCTCCTGGTTTGGCGCCTGCGGGTTCAGGGTTGAGGGTGGGGGGTGGGGGGGCGGGTTTTGAGTCGTCACCATGATTTCCTGGTTGGGTAGAGATCTGCGCAAGGCGGCCCTACCACCAGTGGTGTCATAAGCGCCCCCGCTGCGGGGGCAAGCCGGAAAATTGGGGGGGGAACTGGGGGAATTTCGCACCGAAAAATGTGAAATTCGACAATTTTCACACATTTCCGTGACAAAACGCCCCCTTCGATACAAATCGGCATGTTCACTCCTGTGTTGCGGGGGCAAGTATGACATCCTTGGTTTCCTAAATGACACCACTGCCTACCACATTCTCAACGCCTGAGGCGGTGCTGGAGGCCTGCACTTGCACGGATGAGGCGGCGCCTCCGGCGCGCCAAGACCGCCTGAGGCGCAGCCCTGAACGCCTGGGGCGTTGGGAATGTGGCAGGGCACCCACCCACATACAGTCCGACACCCACCATCGTGAAATCGAACTGCTTGAGCAGCACCGCCATCGCGGTCACTGCCTCCATGAGCGCAAACTGGTCGCCGACGCACCTGCGTGTGGGTGTGGGTGTGTGCGTAAGTGTGTGGGGGGGGCGCGTGTGTGTGTGTCCGGTAACTGCCTCCATCAGGGCAAACTGGTCGCTGACGTACCTGCGTGCGTGTGTGTGTGTGTGTGTGTGTGTGTTCTCTCTTTCTACCGTAGTGATCAATGTACTTCACGTTCAGAGCAGTTCACGGCAGCCAAAATGGCCGTTTTCAGCTTCCTAACGTCCCAGATTTCACGGCAGCCCCGACCCCGGACCATGCTTCACGGCCCAGTTCACGGCCCCAAAAAGCACTGGGCACTGCATGGGCACTGCATGGGTAGCTCTTGCTGACATGTTTCCTCTTCCCGAGAGCGCCCCCCTCGCGAGGGTGATCGCCGCTGCCAGACGACAAGATCGGGCACGGGGGCGAGTGAGCGGCGGCGCGGTGCGAGTCCCACACTTTTCTCTTCCCGCTCGGGAGTTCACGGCGCCCCCGGCGCCGTACGCCTCTTCACGGCACAGTTCACGGCAGCCTGCCGTGAACTGTGACGTGAAGTACATTGCTCACTACGGTATCTCCGTGCGTGTCACGCGAACGCATGGGAGCGTTACGTGGCCTCGTTGGGGCACTGGCCCTCCAGCCCTCCACCCTCCCCTCTGCATTATTCTTCACACTGCCTCCCTCCCTCCACACCCCTCTGCACTCCCTCCTCCCACACTCCCCCACCCACTTGCGCAGCCCGCCCGAGAACAGGATGCACTTGTCGTCCGTGTTGGCCTCTGCTCGGCACCGGCCCATAAAGCCCGCCCTCAACGCACGTTTTCAAGTCTCTGATGTCTCTTCACTCCCCCCTCCCACACACTCCCCCACCCACTTGCGCGGCCCGCCCGAGAACGGTGTGTGCTTGTCGTCCGTGTTGGCCTCGATCGGGCACCGGCCCATCCAGCCCTCCCTCGCCGGGTTGTCTCTATGTTGTTCTTGTTTTTTCTGCTTCGTCACACTCGCTCCCTCCACACTCGCTCCGAATCCCCTCACACTGCCTCTCCCCCCACTCACTTGCGCGGCCCGCCCGAGAACGGGGTGTGTTTGTGGTCCGTATTGGCCTCGCTCGGCACCGGCCCATTCAGCCCTCCCCTCCAGGCGTTTTTTCTTCTTCTTTTTCACACTCCCTCCCTCCACACTCCCTCCCTCCACACCCGCTCTCCCCCCACCCACTTGTGCGGCCCGCCCGAGAATGGGATGAACTTGTAGTCTGTGTTGGCCTCGATCGGGCACCGGCCCATCAAGCCCTCCCCTCAGTGCGTTTTCTCCATTTTTTCTGCTTTCTCACACTTGCTCCCTCCACACTCGCTGTGAATTCCCGCCACACTGCCTCTCCCCCCACCCACTTGCGCGGCCCGCCCGAGAACGGGATGTACTTGTAGTCCGTGTTGGTCTCGCTCGGCACCGGCCCGTCGAGCCCGCCCTCAAAGCGCTCGGGGTTGAAGCGCTCGGGCTCGTCCCACACCGCGGGGCTGTGGTGGATGTTGTACACGGAAATCATGACGTCCTGGCCCTTGACGACCTGGGGGTGAGGGTGTCGGGGTTTAGGGGTTTAGGGGTATAGGTTTGAAGGCTTGATGATGGATGTTGCTTACCAGGGTCACCGGAAACGGCCAACGGTCCCCATCGTTGGCGTTGGCCGTTGGCTGGGCCAACGGTGCCAACACCAACGGGCCAACGGCGACAACGTGGCGAAGAACGCGCTCGGAAGCAAGGAAAAGTGTGGAATTTGGCAAGTAAGCAGGGGCACCTCTACAGACGTGTACGACCTGGTGATGGTGGATGATAAACAAAGAAATCATCACGGCCTGATGATGGCAGTGATTTCAGGAATTGTTATTTAATTCTTCCACAGCCAGATTTTTTTTGACTGCGTTGACCGTTGACTTCCCGTTGACCGATTTTCTTCATACGTAGGTCATTTGAAAGCTGTTGACGTGCTGTGTCTGCCGGGCTTGTCAGACTAACAATCCACTGGATGGGTTGAGCTGTGTGCAAGGTCAAAGTACAGCCGGCATACAGCCAAATTGCTGTGTAGAGCCGAAAAGGAAATCTCTGGATGATGGATACCAGTAACAGTAACATTGGCTTTCCAGCGAAGACTGCCTTCTAGTCCCGGTACCACTGCCTAGTCCCCGAGACCCCGAGTCCAGTTCTGGCCCTAACACTTTGATGATGATGGATGCAGTGAGGCATTGACCTCTCGAGGCATGTACAAGAACGTGCTCGGCGGAAAGTGCCCGAGCACCTACCTTGGGTGGCTGGCTTCCCAACCCTTGTCCCGCGGAAACCAAACACCCAGAGCCTCTCCTCACCGAGAGAGAGAGAGGGAGAGAGGGACGGAGAGAGGGAGAGAGAGAGGGAGAGAGGGAGAGAGATAGGGAGAGAGAGGGAGAGAGAGAGGGGAGAGAGGAAGAGAGAAAGAGGGAGTGAGGGAGAGGGAGAGAGAGAGGGAGAGAGGGAGAGAGCGAGGGAGAGAGAGAAGGGGAGAAAAGGAGAAATCCCCACAGGACAACAAGCCGTTACAGACATGGGGGGGGGGGGCACGTACACGTGGCACAAGTGGGCCATATGTGTGCGCACTAGTGCCACGTGTACGTGCCCCACACACATCGCGCAAATTTGAACGACGAGAGAATCCTCTCTAGAGAGGTTCCTCTCTAAAACGAGAGGATTGCCTTCATTTTTCGTGGGTTGTGACAAGTGCGGTGCGGGCTTGCGGCTCGTCATTTTCTGGGTTTTGAATCCTTTCCAGAATAATTCTGGCCAGCCCGATTGCCTTCATTTTCGTGGGTTGCGACAAGAGCAGTGCGGGCTCGCGGCTCGTCCATTTTCTGGGTTTTGAATACTGGCCAGAATAACTCTAGGATGCCCGATTGCCTTCATTTTTCGTGGGTTGTGACAAGTGCGGTGCGGGCTCGCAGCTCGTCCTTCTTCTGGGTTTTGAATCCTTTCCAGAATAATTCTGGGCTGCCTGATTGCCAGCAATGTGGCGCTGCTGGTGACGAGGATCTCCGTGCCGTTGACGAGCGGGGTAAAATACGACTGGCCCAGCTCCTGCTAGACTGCCCCTCGGTGGAACACTTCAGGAGCGGCTTGCCCGGCGCTGCCATGGCTTGGCGAGTAGCCGCGGCGCTGCCGCGACCCGTGCCGGGAGACGGCCCTTATCCTCCCCCCATGCAGGACGCCATGCGGCACCGATCTCGACGAGTTGATCGACGAGCGGAGGAGCTGGCGCCCGTCAATGCATGCTGGACACTGGTCAAGATGGCTGCCCGTGGAGGCGGGCTACCATCACGGCTTCAGCGGTGGCGACCGCCGAGGCAACACAGAGTAAATCCGCTTCACCAATCGCAGCGTTCGTCACCGCGCGCATCCTCGGGGTCGCTCGTCTGCCGGTGACTGGCGTTGGAAGGTCTTCAGGCAGCCTCCATGACAACTCTGTCGTCCATGCCCCCTGGAGGGTGGGACCTGGCCATGCATGAGGCATGGGGCGCCGGCTGAGCCCCATGCAAACGAGAGCTGGACAGCCATGCACTGCCAGGCGGGGACCGTTCCAGTCAGCGCCAGTCGGCTCTGCCGGCTTGACTGGCCACAAGGCCACTACTGTGACCTGAGGAAGGTCCTCTCCTATATGCTCCTTGCCAGACATGTCTCTCAGAGACCGCTGTTTGGGGTAGTCTAGCCGGCGGGAGCGGTAGTCTATCGGCCGGGAGCCGGCGGTACTCTAGTACTTAAGTGTGCTGGAGTATCGGCGGGTGTCTCTAGTAGAAGAGTAGCCTGCTTAGCTGGAAACCCCGTGTTACTGTTACTGCCTGATTGCCTTCATGTTTCGTGGGTTGTGACAAGTGCAGTGCGGGCACGCGGCTCGTCCCATTTTCTGGGTTTTGAATCCATTCCAGAATAATTCTGGGTTGCCCAATTGCCTTTACAACCACGTGCCGGCGGTCACAACCAGTCCCAAAGTTCCAGCGGGATCAATCAAAGCAGGAGACCTGCCAAAAGCCACTCCCCCCCATCACGCAACGCCACCCTCACTTTCCGCCAAGCAAGCAGCACCCCAGTAAGGGTGTTGCTGACCTGGTGCTGACCTTGTACTCTCCCCCCCCCTTGCTTTCCCTGCCTCCCTGCCTCCCTCCCTGCCTCCCTCCCTCCCTCGCTCCCTCCCCCCCTCCCTCCCTCCTCCTCCCTCCCTCCCTCCCTCCCTCCCTCCCTCCGTTCTAGTCGTATGCTTTGAGACGCGCACCGCATGCATTGCAATCATAATGGCAGATGGCAGCTAGGGGTCTACTTTTGGCAGCTGCCGGCCTCTCCTCATACCCTGAACCCTTGGCGACCTTGTACGCAACACACACACACACACACACGCACGCACAAAACACACACAAACACTGACCTTGGACTTGTCTCCCTTCGACGTCGTGAGCTTGTCCTCAAAACACCTACAACGCTAACATCCCAAGCCCTAAACCCCTTAACCCCCGACCTTGTACATGTCCCTCTTTGGTATCGTGAGCTGTTCCTCAAAAACCCCTGACCCCCTAAACCCGAAAACCCTAAACCCTGAAACCCCAAGCCCCAAACCCTCAACCCCTACTGACCTTGTACTTGTCTCCCTTCGTCGTCGTGAGCTCGTCCTCGACAAGTGCGCGGCGAAGGAGCACTGGCGGGTGTGGGTACAGTCGCATGCTCTCGTTCACGCTGCGCATGATGTACTGCGTGTGTGCGCATGTGGTGTGTGTGTGTGTGTGTGTGTGTGTGCGCGTGTGTCAAGGGGGTACAGCCGCATGCTCTCGCACATGCTGCAAAGAGGGCACAAAGAGGGCGCAAAGAGGGTGCAAAGAGGGCGCACCTTGAGCTGTCCGTAGTCCGCGAGGCGAGGCTTGGCCTGTCCCTTCCCCCCCCCCCCCGAACCCACCTCGTATGTGTGTGTGTGTGTGTGTGTGGTTGTGCGAGTGTGTGTGTGTGTGTGTGTGTGCGTGCACGCGCCATAGATTCAGAGGGCGTACCTCGAGAGCTGCCCATAGTCGGCTTGGCTTGGCAAGTCCCTCTCCCCTCCCCCCACCCACCACCCATCCTACCCCGTGTACGGGTGTGTGTGTTTGAGACACAGAGGCAGGCAGAGGAAGACTGGGAGAGACAGAGAGAGACAGGATTTACCTTGAGCCGCCCTTAGTACGCGAGTGTCGGCGTGTTCCTCTCCCCCCCCCCCCTACTCGCCACCATCCATTCACCTCGTGTACGTGTGTGTGCGACTGTAGAGACAAGAGATAGGCAGAGGAAGACGGGGAAGACAGAGAGAGAGGCAGGATGCACCTTGAGCTGCCCTTAGTCTGCGAGTGTCGGCGTGTCCCTCTTCCCTCCCCCCCCCCCCCCCCCCCCCTCCATCCTACCCCATGTACGTGTGTGTGTTCGAGACAGGTAGGCAAGGGACGACTGTGGGAGAGAGAGAGACAGGATTTACCTTGAGCTGCCCATAGTCCGCAAGGGTTGGCGTGTCCCTCGTCGCGAGCACGCGGTCCACCTCGGCCGTCGCCTTGGCCATGCAGTCCGGGTTTTGTGCTAGCAGGTACATCGTCCATGTGAGGGCGGAGCCGGTCGTCTCATGGCCAGCGACCAGCATGGAGAGCAGGTCGTCGCGCAGCTGTGGTGTGTGTGTGTGTGTGTGTGTGTGTGCAGCTGTGTGTGTGTGTGTGTGTGTGTGTGCGCAGCTGTGCGTGTGTGTGTGTGCCGGTGGTGTCGTGGCCAGCGGCCAGCATGGAGAGCAGGTCGTCGCGCAGCTGTGTGTGTGTGTGTGTGTGCAGCTGTGCATGTGTTGTGTGTGTGAGTGCAGAGCCGGTGGTCTCGTGGCCAGCGAAAAGCATGGAGAGCAGGGCGTCGCGCAGCTGTGATGCGTGTGTGTGTGCATGCGTGTATGTGTGTGTGTGTGCGTGTGTGTGCTGGTGGTGTCATGGCCGGCAACCAGCATGGAGAACAGGTCGTCGCGCAGCTGTGGTGTGTGTATGAGAGAGTGAGAAGGAGATAGAAATGGACAGAGAGAGAGAGACGGCAGAGCCAGTAGTCTCGTGGCCGGCGACCAGCATGGAGAGCAGGTCGTCGCGCAGCTGTGGTGTGTGTGTGTGTGTGTGTGTGTGAGCCAGTAGTCTCGTGGCCGGCGACCAGCATGAAAAATAGGTCGCCGTGCAGCTGTGGTGTGTATGTGTGTGTGTGTGTGTGTGTGTGTGCGCACATATGTCTGCAGCTCTGTGTGTGTGCGAGAGAGAGACGGTTGTCTACCACACACACACACACACACGCGCACACACGCGCACACACGCGTACACACATACACACACACACACACACACGCACCTGTGTCGAGTCCACCTCCTCGCGTGCGGCAATCAGGAAGCGAAGCACCGACGGATCGCTCTGGTTGATGTACTCCACACCCGCAGCGGCAGCGGCGGCGGACGCGGCTATCTCCTCGTCGTCGACCATCGACTGCGGATAGTAGCGTGTGTGTGTGTGTGTGCGTGTGAGTGCTTGTGTGTGGTTAGTTAGGTGTGAAGGGGAAGGTGTGGGCCATGTTATCGTCGTCGACCATCGGCTGCGGATGGTGGCAAGACACAGTTAAAAATACAGGCTTATCTCGAACACGCTGGCGTGCATGCTGCTTGCGTGTGTGTGTGTGTGTGTGTGTGTATGCGTGTGTGTGTGTGAGGGAGGGAGGCGTGCGTGTGTGTGTGTGTGTGCGTGTGTGCGTGTGCTCTGGTTGTTGTACTCCAAGCCTGCAGCGGCAGCGCAGCGGGCTCGGCTTTCTCCTCGTCGTCGACCATTGACTCCGGGTGGTGCCAAGGCATTGGGTTGACGAAATGTGCGCCTCATGCGTGCGTGCATGCAGGTCGCTCGCCGTGTTGCGGATCAGCTTCAGTGCCACCAGAGCCTTCGGCTGATGCTTGCACACACATGCACACACACACACACACACACACACACACACACACTCTGTCTCTCTGCCTCGGTCTCCCTCTCTCTCTCGTTCTCTGTCTCTGTCTCTCCCCTCTCTCCCTCTCTCTGCCTGTCTCTCCCCCCCCACACACACCGTCTCTCTCCCACGCACACCTTGCACTTGCGAATCAGGTCGCTCGTCGTGTTGCGGATGAGCTCGACGGCAGCGAGCGCCTTCTGCTGGCGTGCACGCACACACACACACACACACACACACACACTCGCTGCCTCTCCTTCGGTCTCCGTTTCTCTCTCCCCCCTCCGCTCTCACTGTCTCTCTCTCGACATATCTGTCTACCCCCCCCTCTCCCTCTCTCTTCCACTCACACACACACACCTTGCATTTGCGGATCAGCTCCACGGCTGCCAGAGCCTTCTGCTGATGCGCGCGCGCACACGCAAAAACACACACATAGGTACACACACTCTGTCCCTCTGCCTCTGTCTCCCCCTCTCTCTCTTTCTCTCTGTGTTTCTCTGTCTCTCTCTCTCCTCTCTCTCTCTCTGCCTGTCTCTCCCCCCCTACACACACACACCGACTCTCTCCCACGCACACCTTGCATTTGCGAATCAGGTCGCTCGTTGTGTTGCGGATCAGCTCCACAGCCGCCAGAGCCTTCTGCTGACGCGGCACAATCTTACACAGCAGCGGGACCTTCCAGTAGGGGAGCAGGTCAGTGGCGCGCGTCTCCGTCTCCTGCGTGTGTGTGTGTGTGTGTGTGTGTGTGTGTGTGTGTGTGTGTGTGTGCAGCTTGCACAACAGCGGGTCCTTCCAATAGGGGAGCAGGTCAGCGGCGCGCGTCTCAGTCTCCTGTGTGTGTGTGTGTGTGTGCGTGTGTGTGTGTGTGTGTGTGTAAAACCTAAACCCTTACCCCTGAACCCTAAATCCTGGCTCGTCTTGAGCGCCGCGTAGACCGCCTGGATAAGCGGGCTGTCGGTCGTGAGCAGTCTGCACGTGCGTGCAACTGACTGGACTGCGTGCATGCATGTGCGTGTGCTCTGGCAGAGCCACCTAAATCCTAAAACCTACTCAACCTTTGGCCCTAAACCCTAAATCCTTGCTCGCCTTGATCACCGCGTAAACCGGCACCGTGTTTGTGCAACTGACTGGAGTGTGTGCGTGTGTGCATGCATGTGCACGTGCTCTGGCAGAGCCACCTAAAACCCAAATCCTACTTAATCCTCGACCCTAAACCCTAAATCCTGGCTCGTCTTGAGCGCCGCGTGGACCGGCAGCGTGTTTGTGCAACTGATTGGAGTGCGTGCGTGTGTGCATGCATGTGCGCGTGCTCTGGCAGAGCCCCTTGAACCCTAAATCCAACTTACCCCGTGACCCTAAACCCTAGATCCTGACCGACCTTGAGCGCCGTGTAGACCGCCTGGATGAGCGGGCTGTCGGTCGTGAGCGCGTTGAAATCGTAGTTGAAGACCGACTTGCCGATGATGTCGAGCGTGAGCTGCAATGAATGGGGGTGAGAGGGGGAGGCGCGTGAGGGTTGAACCCTAAACCCTACATCAGTTACAGTTACATCGGCTTTCCAGCAAAGACTACCTCTAGTCCTAGTACCACCGCCTAGACCCAAGTCCAGTTCTGGCCCTAACAATTACTTGTGAGGGGCGGTAGCCACCACCCGGCTGCCTGCCAACGTGTAGTCCCAGAGCAAAAAGGAGAGCTATTGTGCGACGCCTCCAAAATAGGTCCTAACTGCTTCTAGGGGATAGGGGGTCAAGTGGCGCTTGCCAATCTACTTGACCGCCGTGGTGGAGGGGCCGGCGCCTGAGGGGCAGCCGGACCGTACACCACGGCTCTCCACCCGACCCTATCCTGAGCACGCTCAAACGCTGTGTCTGAAAAAGTCTTCCAATCAGAACGAGTGCCACTAGTTTCGCCTAGCTGCTGAATCAGTAGCTTAAGAAAAACCCTACATCAGAAGCTCTGTACCCCTTCACCCTAACAACTGGGGGGGAGGCGTGTGGGGGGGGAGGGAGCGCGTTGAAGTCGTAGTTGAAGACCGACTTGCCGATGATGTCGAGCGTGAGCTGTGTGTGTGCGTGTGTGAGAGAGAGAGTGTGTGTGTGTGTGCATGTGTGTGTGTGTGTGCGTGTGTGTGTGTGTGTGTGTGTGTGGTGCGGTCGTAGTTGACGACCAACTTACCAAGCGTGAGTTGCGATGCGTCAGGAAGGGGCAGGGGAATGGGGCATCGGCGCCAGGAGGGGCGCCGGGCCAGCAGCCAGCGCTGCGCTGCGCTGCAATGCGCTGCAATGCACTGTACTGCGCTGCGCTGCGCTGCACTGCACTGCACTGCACTGCACTGCACTGCACTGCACTGCACTGCACTGCGCTGCGCTGCGCTGCGCTGCACTGCACAGCATGCACAGGAGAGAAGGTGCGCGCGAAAGAGTGACCCCCTCCCCCCCCCACACACACATAATGTTCGACACACGCACGCACACACACACACACACACACACCTGCGGAACACCGCCTCCATGTTGGCTTCCTCGCCCTTGGTGGCAGATGCCCCCCCCCCCACACACAAAACACACACACACACACACACACACACGCACGCACGCACACGCGTGCACCTGCAAGAACACCGCCTCTATGTTGACTGCCTCGCCCTAGTCGGCAGCTGCCCCCTCACACACAAAACACACACAAAACACACACACACACATACACAAACACACACAAAACACACACACACACACACACACACGTGCACACACACCTGCAAGAACACCGCCTCTATGTTGACTGCCTCGCCCTAGTCGGCAGCTGCCCCCTCACACACACAACACACACACTCACACACCCGCACACACACACACACACACCTGCGAGAACACCGCCTCCATCTTGACTGCCTCGCCCTTGTTGGAAGCTGCCCCCCCACACACACAACACACACACACACACACGCACACACACGCACACACACACACCTGTGAGAACACCGCCTCCATGTTGACTGCTTCGCCATTGTTGGAAGCTGACACACACACACAAAACACACACACACACACACACACACACACACGCACACACGCACACACACACACACACCGCGCGCGTGCACCTGCGAAAACACTGCAGCCATGTTGACTGCCTCGCCCTTGTCAGCAGCTGCCACACACACATACACACACACACACACACACGCGCGCGCGCGTGCGTGCACCTGCGAGAACACCGCCTCCATGTTCACTGCCTCGCCCTTGTCGGCAGCTGCCCCAAGCTTCTCGCACGCGAACAGCGAACTCGCACCGAAGACGCGCTTGAGCATCTCCTCGAGGTACGACCTGCGTGCGTGTGTGTGTGCACACGCGCGCGTGTGTGTGTGTGTGTGTGTGTGTGACCTATGCAGCGACGGCGCGACTGCGCGCCGCTTCACGCGCCACTTCTCGCCGACCGTGATCGCAAACGCACGCAAGGTTTGGGGTTTTAGGGTTCAAGGTTTAGGTTTTAGGGTTCAGGGTTCAGGGTTCAGGACTCAGGGTAAAGGGTTAAGGGTTTCTTGCCGACCGTGATCGCAAACGCGCGCAGGGTTTGGGGTTTAGGGTTTAGGGTTCAGGGTTTAGGGTTCAGGGCTCAGGGTTGAAGGTCCAGGCTTAAAGGTTTACCTGTGCAGCGACGGCGCGACCGCGCGCCGCCTCACGCGCCACTTCTCGCCAATCGTGATCGCAAACGCGCGCAGGGTTTGGGGTTAAGGGTTCAGGGTTAAGGGTTTAGGGTTCAGGGTTAAGTGTTCAGGGCTCAGGGTTCAGGATTCAGGGCTCAGGGTTTAGGGTCCAGGGTCAAAGGTTTACCTGTGCAGCGACGGCGCGACTGCGCGCCGCCTCACGCGCCACTTCTCGCCGACCGTGATCGCAAACCCGTCGCCAAAGAGGAACTGGGCGACCTCGGCGACGAGGCCCTGCGCGGTGTGTGCGTGTGTGTGTGTGTGTGTGTACGGGGTGTGATGCTGTGAGTAGTACAGGCATTGCCGGTGCATGCGGATGGCCACAGCACAGCAGAGCACACAGCACAGTACGCGCACACGCACACACACACACACACACACACACACACACACGCACGTGCCTTGTCATAGATGTTGCGCCTGGTGTTGTCTGTCGAGCACAGCACAACATAGAGCGCACACACACACACCACACACACACACACGCACGCACACACGCACGCACACACGTGCCTTGTCATAGATGTTACGCCTGGTGTTGTCTGTCGAGCACAGCACAGCATAGCACACAACACAGCATAGCACAGCACAGCACACACACACAACATACACACACACACACACACACACGTGCCTTGTCATAGATGTTGCGTCTGGTGTTGTCTGTCGAGCACAGCACGTGCTTCGCGGCCACCGGGTCAGAGATGACGAGGAACGACGACACGGGGCCGGTGGGCTGCGGTGCTCATGGTGGTGTGGGTATGGGTGTCGGTGTGGGTGTGGCTGGGTGGGTTTGTGTGCGTGTGGGTGTGGGTGTGTTAGGGTCAGAGATGACGAGGAACGACGACACTGGGCCGGTGGGCTGCGGTGCGTATGGTGGGTGTGAGTGTGAGTGTGGGTGTGGGTGTGGGTGGGTGGGGTTGTGGGTGGGGGTGGAGGTCAGAGATTACGAGGACCAATGACACGGGGCCGGTGGGATGCGTACAGTGTGTGTGTGTGTGTGTGTGTGCGTGTGTGTGGACGGGGTCAGAGATGACGAGGAACGACGACTCGGGGCCGGTGGGCTGCGGTACGCATGGTGGTGTGGGTGTGGGTGTGGGTGTGGTGTGGGTGTGGGTGTGGGTGTGGGTGTGGGTTTGTGTGTGTGCATGTGTGTGTGTGTGTGTGTGTGTGTGTGTGTGTCTGCCGGGGTGTATTGCTGTTAGTAGTACAGGCATTGCCGGTGCATGCGGACGGCCTCATGTAACGCTTGGTTGGTTGGTTGGTTGTGTGTGTGTGTGTGATACTGCGCATGAGTGTTTCCTGCAGTGCACACGCGCCAGGGGTTTCCTAGTAGGGGCTGCCAGGCTGTCGGTTTTCCTGGAGACGGACTCCCGGGCTCTCCAGGTTTCCGGCAGAGCTCCCCAAGCGCCCTCCAGGCTGTCATTGTTTTCAGAGGGCTGCGCCCCCGGGCCCCTCTTCTTCTCCGGCGTTTCCAAACACGCACTCGCTCCCCATCGGCAAACCGCCATCCGGGCGGTCTCCTCATCGGAGTCCGATAGGCTAGGAAACCCCTGACACGCGCGTAGGTCCAACACGCCAACACAGGCGCCCGACCATCACGCACGCACCAGCACGCAGATGGGCCCGCTCTCAGTCATCCACTTGTGCAGAGCCATGCACACATACGCATGCAGCAGGGTCACCGCCAACGGGCCAACGGTGCCAACGGCCAACGCCAACGGTGCCAACGCCAACGGCAAACAAAAACGTTGGCTCTGCCAACGGCACGGCCAACGGTGACACAATGATGCTCAGATCAAGCAGGAGGATGCTCAGGATCAGGATAAGCGTGCCACAGAGTAGTGAGGGTGATACTTGCATGGAAAACACTAAGGGCTGAGCACAACCCACACGCAACACCCTTGAGCACTGGATGCGTGTGTGCGCGTCGGGGGTATACAGGTGTGCCCAGTGCCCTCCAAGTATACGCTCTGCACTTTCAGTGTTGCATGAGCTGTACAGACACGGCATATCGCCAGTAACGGCTGGCAGCGAGCGAATTTTTTGATTCCACACTTTTCTCGAGCGCGTTTTCGTCCCATTGGCACCGTTGGCCCGTTGGCGTTGGCACCGTTGGCCCAGCCAACGGCCAACGCCAACGGTGGGGACCGTTGGCCATTTCCGGTGACCCTGGCATGCAGTGCAAGCCATACGCATGCAGCACACACGCTGTGTGCACGCACGCACACACGCAGGCACACAGCATGCAAGCACGCACCAGAAGGTAGAGGGGCCCGCTCTGAGTCATCCACGTGTACAGAGCCATGCCCGCCATGCACACATGCCTGCAGTGCACACACACAAGCTCCTGCAATACACACGCTCCTGTACAAGCGTGCCCTGTAGGTTTCCTCCTAGTGCACACGCACGCACCAGCAGGTAGATGGGCCCGCTCTCAGTCATCCACTTGTACAGAGCCTGGAAAAGCGCGCCTCCCAGCAGGTCCTTGATGTCGTCCGGCTTGGCGTCGGCAACGGGGATGTTCTGTTCCGGTGGTGGTGTGTGGGTTATGTGTGTGGGGGGACATGTGTGTGTGTGCGTGTGTGGGGGGGGGGAGATGTGTGTGCGCGTGTGCGTGAGTAGTTGAGGGGGGCAGAACTCCGCGTGCGCGTGTGTGAGGGGCAGCACGCAGCGTGTGGCGCATGGAGGGTCGCGTGCCCCGTGCGCGCGTGCTCGCAATGCGCAAGGCACACCAATTGGGAGCTGGAAGGTGTGCACATAGTTGGCCTGACCCCTGCATGCATGCATGATGGCTTACCGAACCGCCAGACCACAGCATGTTGAGCTGGGTGAGCCAACCAGGAGACTGCCAGCTGCGTCCAGCGCCCTCGCTGTCGATCGCCTTTCCGCGCGTCTCTACCTCCTGCGCATGCACACCACAACTCCCAGGTGAGCTGCTGCTGCTGATGGGGGAGGCGCCGATGTGCCATGCATGCCCATGTGGTGTGCTCGCGACCTCCGATGCCGATAGGCGCCGCCATGGGTCCCCCCCCCGCCCCCTCGTCGACCAACCTCGTCATCACCGGCAGGCGCCACTACAAGGGAGCGGCGGAGGCCGCGCTGGGTGCCGATGGGGCGCGAATGGGCGCATGGGCGCATGGGCGCATGGGGAGACGCAGTGCCCCGTGGGGCGCGCGCCCAGATGCGGCCGCGCTGGCTGAGAGACAACATGTCGATTGATGCTGCCGAATGCACACGGCGATGAGTGGCGATGAGACTGTGTGAATGTGTGGGGCTGACGCTGCATTTTTTCTCGCGGGACGCTTTCTATTGAATACCAAGTAGCCCTTATCCTTAGCAGTTCATATGGCGTTATGTGGCTCATGGTGTGGTGCACCACGGCATGAGTGGTGATGCACTGCCCCAGGGCCCTGACTACACGACGCGCAACAGCTGCTCCTCATCCCTGTCTAGACAGGCCCACCCAGGCAGCAATTCAACCTAGGAATGCTGCCGTGAGGCGCAATAAGCCAATGCAGCTGCATCCTAGGGGCTCTTGGGGTGCCAGCCCAGCATTGGCGTGCTCGCATGCACGCATGGGTATGCATGAGGACGCTCTCATGAGCTCTCCCCTCCCCCCGGCGCCAGCCACCCCGGGCTGGGAAATCCGCTACCAGGACGTGGTCGAGGATGATGACCTCATCCGGCACGTGCTGGACGCGTGGGGCTTTGTGGTCGTGCGCGGCGTGGCCCTGCGCGCAGAGTGTGATCAGTGGGGCGCTGGCGTGCGCTCCTTCTTCGGCTCCCTCAGCACCGGGGTGGTGCTGAGCGATGAGGACGTGGCCGTGAACTGGCCGGGCAAGCGCTGGCTGGTGAACAGCGGCGGGATCTGTCACAACTTCGGCGTGGGACACCTGCCGGAGGTGCGGGGGTGGGGAGGTGGGGGGGAGCATGCAGTGACGCACGCACACACACACACACACACACACATACTCTTGGCCCGCAGGTGTGGCAGGCCCGTCAGCACCCCCACGTCCTGCGCGTGTTTGCGTCCGTGTGGCAACCCCCGAGCTCGTCGTGTGTTCTTAGGAGATGGAGTGGAATTTTTTTCAACCCTGAAGCCTAAACACCCTCAACCCTCACCCCCCCTTCAAGGCTTGACCCTAAACCCTAGACCTCAAACCATACACAGGTGTGGCAGGCCCGGCAGCACCCCCACGTCCTGTGCGTGTTTGCGTCCGTGTGGCAGACATCCGAGCTTGTCGTGAGCTTTGACGGCGTCAACGCAGAGCGGCCCAAAACGGCGTCGCCGCAGCAGCCACCAACGGTGCGTGTGAGTGCGTGTGGGTGTGTGGTGGTCGACTCTACAGCCTGCTGGATGCCTATGGTGACGTGCCAGACTGCGTGTGGGTGTGAAGAGGGACCCCAAAGACAGCTTCGCCGCAGCAGCCACCCACGGTGCGTGCGGGTGCGTGTGGGTGTGCATCGGTCGACTCTACAACCTGTTGGATGCCTCTAATGGCATACTAGACTTTGTGTGTGTGTGTGTGTGTGTGTGTGTGTGTGTGTGCGTGTAGGTGGGTGGTGGCCAATTTCACAGTCTGTCGGACATGTATTTGTGTGTGTGGGGGGGGGGGGATGTCGAGCCTCTGCTCTGAAATGCCCCCCACACACACCCCAACACACACACACACACACACACACACACACACTGTAGGACACTCTGCACACCGACCAGAGCCCCTGGAGCAACCAGGACGCGCGAGTGTGTGTGCAGGGGGTGCTGAGCCTCACCAGCACGCGGGAACACACCGGCGAGTGCTGCCGTGCCCCCACACTATTCCACACTGTGGGTCATTGTAACTGGCCCCATGAGCGGTACGTGTCTCTGAGGCGCTCCGGGCCGTGTGCGGCCCCGAGGGTGGCGGAGGAGTTGAGG
>VFSX01000078.1:466073-478573 GCA_016618255.1 Chlamydomonas sp. UWO 241 | reverse complement strand
CTCCTTCTTGGCCTTATCAAACTGCGTTGTGACGGCAGTCTTGAACACGTAGGAGTCGAAAATGTCTTGGACATTCTCACTGTAGGAGGTGATGACCCCACCTTGGTAGGGTATCACGTCTGGTCGTCGGTGCATGAAGAGGGCGGCGGTGGCTGGGAACATGGGTTCGGCGGGCGGGGAAGGGGAGGGGGGGTTGGAGGAGGCAAGGGGGGAGAAGGATGGGGGTTGGGAGGAATCGGAGGAGGCATGGGGGGGATCAGAGGAGGCGTGGGGGGCAAGGGGGGAGAGGGAGGGGGTTTGGGAGGGATCGGGGGAGGCGTGGGAGGGATCGGAGGAGGCGTGGGGGGCAAGGGGGGGAGAGGAGGGGGGGTGGGAGGGATCGGAGGGGGCGTGGGAGGGATCGGACACACACACACACACACACACATGCACATGCACACACGCACCCCCCCACACATACACACACAGGTCATGAACCACCGACCGCACTTCCAGGGGGGTAAGGTGCCCGCGGGGTACCGCGACGGGGCAGGCGTGACAGAGCCGCCTGCGCTGGACAAGCGGGGCCTGCAGCTGGCGGGCGTGCTGCCGTACTGACTGACTGGCCGTACTGGCTGACTGACCGCGACGGGGCTGGTGTCAGAGCCGCCTGCGCTGGGCGGGCGGGGCCTGCAGCTGGCGGGCGTGCTGGCGTACTGACTGACTGACTGGCTGATCGCGACGGGGCTGGCGTGTCAGAGCTGCCTGCGCTGGGCGGGCGGGGCCTGCAGCTGGCAGGCGCGCTGCCGTACTGACTGACTGACTGGCTGACCGCGACGGGGCTGGCGTGTCAGAGCCGCCTGCGCTGGGCGGGCGGGGCCTGCAACTGGCGGGCATGCTGCCATACTGACTGACTGGCTGTCCGCGACGGGGCTGGCGTGTCAGAGCCGCCTGCGCTGGACGAGCGGGGCCTGCAGCTGGCGGGCGTGCTGCCGTACTGCCTGACCGAGTGACTGGCCGTACTGGCTGACCGCAACGGGGCTGGCGTGTCAGAGCCGCCTGCGCTGGGTGGGCGGGGCCTGCAGCTTGCGGACGTGCTGCCGTACTGACGGACTGACGGACCTCACGACCGCGGTTGTGCGATCGTGACTGACTGGCCGTAAAACTGACTGGCAGTGCTGCTAAACAAGTGACTCAGAGCCGTCGTCTCCTCGAGTTGCGGGGGGACGCGGCCGTGATTGACGTTCTTGAGTTGACCTGCCTGCCCGAAGGCAACTGCGACCTTATCAGCTAGCTACCTACCGTGGTGTGGTATCCATGAGTCGTGGTCTTCTTTTGGTAAGCTGGCGCCCAAGCTGGCGACTGCGCGGCCTTGCAAGCTCTTGTAGCAGAGCCCCTAGACTGCTATTATAGGCCTCGCGCCACTGCGTCCTTCAGGCGCCACTGCGTCCTTTCGCGCACATGTAAAACCCGCATCGTGGTCGGTAAACAGCATAACGCACCACATCCCCCATAGTCCGACGACGAGGCACAAGACACGTGCAGGTAGTAGTAAACAACTGCAGGCGCGCGCGCAGCCTGCCTCCTATCTTGTGTCGCCCCCCCCCCCCCCCAAATGTGCCGCATCAACGCCCCACACTCCCTCTACGTCTGCAGCATCGGAGCTGTCGAAGCTGGACCGAACAGGTGCCCACGTTTTTGCTCATCTTTACAACTGCGCGCAGCCTGCTTTCTACCTCGTCGCCCCCCCCCCCCCCCCCCTTCCCCAGTGTCGCGTGAAAACGCCCCACCCACCCTACGTCTGCAGCGACAGCAGCATGTTGCTCCCGCCCCCGGGCAGGTAGACCACATTCCTGCTCTTGCTCATCGTGTCCGCAATCTCCTTGGCCGCCTCGATCCTGCGCAGCTCAATGACACTCGAGCCGTACTTGGTGGTCGCCTCGGACACGAGGCGCGCGGCCTCGGACTCTCCCTGTGTGTGCGTGTGTGTGTGTGTGCATGTGCGTGCGTGTGTGTGTGTGTGCGTGTGTATGCGTGTATGTGTGTGTGTGCGTGTGTGTGTCACATACAGCAAGTGGAGGTGCGGGTGGGGCGCCAGAGACCCCATCAACACCCCATCAACACCACGCACCTCTGCGCGGATGATCGCCGCATTCCTCTCCTGCTCCGCGAGCATGACGACGACCTTGGCGCGCTCTGCGTCCTTCCCCCTACAAAAACTTTACCCAAAACCCTAGTTAGGTCGGCCCCTGTAAATGCACGCACGACAGTAACATCCACCACCATCATCAGCATCATCATCAGCGGCAGCAACCCTCACCTCGGCGCGGATGATCGCCGCATTCCTCTCCTGCTCCGCGAGCATGACGACAAACTTGGCGCGCTCTGCGTCCTGCTCCGCGACCTGCTTCGACTCGACAGCCTTGGTGAACTGTGGGGAGACAAGGGGGCACGAGTGTGTGTGAGTGAGTACATGCGTCGGTGTGTGCGAGCGTGCGTGCGTGTGTGTGTGTGTGGGCGATTTTACAGTCGGACGCCTCTGATGGCGCATAAGACCCTAGGAAAGAGGCCGGCAGACGTCAGAATTAGACCCCTAGCAAGCCATCTGCCATCATGATTGCTGTGCACGCGGTGCGCGTCTCAAAACAGGCGTCAAGGAAGCCAGACATCTCGTGCCATGCCTTGTGTGTGTGTGTGTGTGTGTATGTGTGTGTGCGTGCGTCCTGCTCTGCAACCTGCTTCGACTCAACCGCCTAAGTGAACTGTGGGAGGGAAGGGAGGCCGGGCTTGCGTGAGGACATGCGTGTGTGTGGTCGATTTTACAGTCCGTCGGACGCGCATGGTGGCGTATTGGATATGGTGTGTGTGGGGGGGGGGAGGGGGAGCGCGTGTGCGTGTGCTTGTGCGCGTGTGTGTGTGAATGTGGGTGCTGTCTGCATGCGAACCTCGATCCCTAACGATAGATGCATCCATGCTGCACGCACACACGCGCACGCACACACGCTTAAGCACACACCTCGACCCCAAACGACAAGTGCGTCCATGCTGCACACACACACACACACACACGCACACACACACACGCACGCGCGCGCACCTCGATCCCAAACGACAGATGCGTGACTGCGGCGTCCTCTAAGATGACCCCGAATTCATGCACACTCACACACACACTCACACAAACACACACACATGCACACGCACGCACACACACACACACACGCACCTCAATCCCGAACGACAGATGCGTGATGGCGACGTCCTCGAGGATGATCCCGAAGTCGGCCGCGCGCTTCATGAGGCTGTCGCGAACCTGCGCAGTAGGCACGCAGCAATGGTTACGGTAAGGATATTGAGAAAATGACGGCTCACCCTGTGCCCCAAAGCTCACTTCCTCTATCTCAAGGAGGCATGTTTTTGCGAAAAGGGTGTGAGAATGTTGATTTCACACTTTTTGGGTTGTCGCCCCGCAGCGCCGGCCACAACCTGCCAATCCCACCCCGCAAATGCACTTCTGCGGGGCGCGGGGTGGCCAGCAGCAGCACTGTACGCAAGGCAGGCAGGATGAGCGCATGCTGCCATGCCTTACGACATTCTCAACGCCCGAGGCGACGCCTCATGCGGCGCAATTACTTGCGCGGATCAGGCGGCGCCTCAGGCGCGCCGACCGCATAAGGCGTACCCCTACCGCCTTGGGCGCTGCCTTAGGCGCCATCCCGTCCGCCTCAGGCATTACCTCAACCGCCTCAGGCGCCACCCCGACCACCTCAGGCGCCACCATGACCGCCTTGGGCGCCCACCACCGCCAGAGACGCACCCGCGACCGCCTCAGCCGTTATGACCGCCTTCACTTGCGCGCCTCAGGAGTTGAGATTGTGGGAGGGCTTGGGCGCAGCAGGCCACTTGGGTGCAGCACAGCAGTACCCGTGTGGGCGTGTTGGCCAGTGGGCCTGGGGGCGGCTGTGGATGCCTCCCGACACACACACACATGCGCCTGCCACACACACAAACACACACACACACGCACACACACGTCTAATGCGCCATCAAAGGCGCCCAGCGGACTGTAAAATTGACCCCCCCCCACACACACACACTGGTGCTGCCCCCGTTCCATCGCAGTGTCAAGAAGGACATGATGGCGACGGGTGACGTGCGACAGTTCAACGGCCGCGTCACGTTTTCCCCATCTACTCAGGCTGCGGCTGACACCGCTGTCCGCCTTGTCGGCTGCTTCCGGTGTCCCGCCTTGTTGGCTGCTTCCACTGTCTGCCCTCTTCCAAATCTCCCACAGACTGCACCAAGCGCACCCCTGCACCATCAGCAACACTCATCACCATTCTCAGGCCTGCACGCCCACACGGCCACACCCTCTCTCCCTCGCGCTCATTCCCCCCCAACCAGCACCTCCGTCGCCACGTACCGAGCGCGACACCCTCTCGCGCTGCGTGAGCAGCTCCTCCGCGTTGAACTGCGCGACCGTGGACTTGACCACCTCGGTACCGATCGACGGCAGCACGCGCTCGTCCCAGTCGAGGCCGAGGCTCTGCGAGCGGGTTCGGGGTTGAGCATAAGTTGCTCGCCGCGCGCTGGCTAGTTGGTGGACTGCGCTCGGGGGCCGGGCGGTGCGTGCGAGTGGCATGCAGCGCAAGGCATGGTTGTGGTGTTGCGCGTGCGTGCGTGCGTGCGTGTGGGTGTGGGTGCACGCTGGGTATGGATACGCGTGTCCATGCGTGGTATGTGCTGGGTGGGTGGCACGGGTGGTCACTCCTCGACTGCCACAGCTGCGGGCCAACATGCATGTGGCCGCGCACAGCCGCATGCAGCCGCATGGGGGACATGCCGCATGGGTGTGCGCGGTGTGCTCCCTCCCCCACCTTGTAGATCGACGACAGGCGGGGCTCGTCGGGCTTGGACAGAATGCGCAGGCTCATGTTGACCATCTGCAGGTCTGCGGGTGGGGGTGAGCGACGGGAAGATCGTGAGGCCGGCTGCTGAGGCCGGCTGCTGAGGCCGGCTGCCACCCGCCCCCGTCTGCCTCCACCCCCCACGCGTCCGAAACCACCAGGGCCGCCTTACCCTTGGTTCCGGTGACCGAGTTGATGGTGCGCGGCCTCGTACGGATCTCCATGATGTGGGGCGTCTGCACCCACGGCACTCGGAAGTGCGTGCCCTCGCCCACCGGGTCTGGCAGCACGCCACGGAAACGGTCGAAGATGACGGCACGCTCACCGCCGTCGACTGTGAGGGATGGAGGGGGCTGCTGTAAGCGGGGATCGGGGCTTGCGCGGCATGGATGCATGGAGGTGCTTCCAGGCCTGCACTCCACCACGCGACGGCGGCCTCCTCCCTCTTCCCCTCCATGCATGCATGCTGTGCGCAACCATACCCACACGCACAAACAGACCAGCCATGCGGCCATGCGTGCATGCATGCATGCGGCTCACCGTTGTACAGGGACGTCTGCAACACGGAGACGCCCACGCCAAGGCCCACCGCGTACTTCATCACCTACATCAACATCGTTGCGCACGATGTGGCATGCATGCATGCGTGTTACTGGCCGCTGGAACAACCACGCTGCTCATGAGGCGATCATCCGCAAATCTACCTTGTTGAGGAGGCCCACCAGCGCCGCGCCGGCCTCAGAGCTGGCCATATTTTCTGGCAGGGATTTCTAACACACTCGACTGAACTCTGCTGCGCGCTAGGGAAATTGAGGAGGTGTGGACGAAGTGTGATGTGTGCACATGTGATGCATAGCCGCGTTTACCTGCAAACGTAGACTGTTTGGTGAACAACACCCAGGGCTGTTCAGGTCCAACTGTTCGACTGGCTGCCAAGAGGGTGAGCGGGCCACCGCAGCGGTGCCGGTGTGTGCGCACGTCCCCAAAAATTCCAGCTGGATGGAGCGGCGACCATGCAGTCGGTGTGCTCAGTCTATCGTGAGCACGTGTGACACCACCGGACATGATGACAGCAACGAATCGCAAAGGCGATACTGCCCTATAGCTATGGGTATCTCGGGACTCGGAACGGCCATGTGGAACGCCTGCTTCTCGACCACCAGTCCGACGACATGAAGATGCACACAGATGACGATTTTGCCCTCATTCTGCACGATGGCCATGTGGATGCCATGCGCCTGCTGCTCGACCACCTGCCTGACGACCCAGCCGCCCTGATGGAGGACCGCAGTGACATCGGCTACTCTGTCCTCGAATTGGCCGCTGCGTTCGCAACCGGCCGGGCCCGCTCTAACCACAACTTTCCCTCCTGCGTGCCCCTGCTTCTCCTGCTACGCCGCGTCACCAAGGAGGCACAGCCGAGCGAAGCCCACCGCGCCACCAGGCACACATGCGCAAGGTGATGCAGTTGCTGTGCAAATGTCCTGCTCAGTGATGATGACAAGCCAGATGCCGCCCGCGATCAGTGCGTGGCACATCGTCCCCTTCGTCCCCTCTGCTTGCACCGGCCCCTCCGTCCTCCACGCGTGCAAGCATTCCTGCCGCACCTCCACTCCGCCACCCTTGGAGCCAACAAGTAAGCCACCCAGGGCTTCTCCTTAGTGTAGGCTAATCACAGGCAGCGTGCTGGGGCACAACAGTGACCTCCAGTCGCCAGACTTAAGGAACCTGGCCCTCAACCACTAGAGCCCCCACTGAGCCCGCACGTCCCGTGACAATGCGCCTGCTGCTCGAGTGTGGTGCCGGTGGCTACGAACCCAACAGCCCCGTCATGTCGCGCATCATTCGCGAGTTGGCGCAGCGTGTGCGCGAGTCGCAGCTCCTCAACGTAGCCGTCGTGGGCATGGCGGTGGCTGTGCAGCAGGCGCCGCGAAACAGCGTCTGAGCTGCATCGTGCACACATCGCGCTCTGCCCACCCCGGTGCCACCCTGGTGTCCAAAAAAAACTCCCTGCTCTTCGGCCCGTTGAGAGTTTCCTTCCGTTACTGTGCTGTACTTTTAGTGCTCACCCCTGGCTTGTGCACACGGCCCAAGCCATCCCGCCATTAAGGGCCTCGTTGCACTCTGTGCTGTGCGCGCGTAGTTGAGGTATCCGGATCCGCGTGGTAATCCACCTGTCATGTTACAGGACCGCCTACGCCTCGATGCCTACCCGTGTAGCTACTGCAAGCGGGTGGGTGTCACAGCACAGCGCGCGCACACGGCACAGCGCAGCGCGGCCATCCACGGACGTGAAGACTGGCGGGCGGCCCAGTCGGTATTCGGTCGCAAGCCGCGGCTCTGAGTTGCTGGCTCTGCCGCGGCTCAGGGAGGTCATTGAGCCGCGGCTCAGGAGGGTCAGGTCTCGTAGGGCGGTGCGGTCGGTCATCAGTAGTCGACGCCCTCGTCCCCGTCGGACGACTCGCCGCCCCCCGACGGGCCGTACACCGCGATGAGCGTGCGCCCGTACTCGCGGTCGCGGACCTGTCGTTGAAGAGGGTGGGTGGGTGGGTGGGGGGTCGGCCCTACCAAAATCCCAACGTCTGATCCGCGCAAGTGAATGCAGTCATAATGTCTGAGACGGTTCGGGGTGCGCCTCAGGCAGTGGTGGGCGCCTGAGGCGGTCGTAGTGGCGCCTGAGATGGCCAAGGCGACGCCTGAGGCGATCGTGGGTGCGGCGCCTCAGGCGGTCAGAGCGCCTGAGGCGCCGCCTGATCCGCGCAAGTGAATGCAACGCCTGAGGCGCCACCTCAGGCGTTGTGAATGTGGTAGGGCAGGGAGTAGAGGCGGAGGGAGGACAGTGGCTCCACAATGCGATGAGCGTGCCCACACACTCGCGGGCGTGCGCTGTCCGGAATTGGGGAGGAGGAGGGGGAGGAGGAGGGGAGGGGGAGGGGGAGGGGGAGGAGCAGAGCGGAGGGTGACGCGGCTCCACAGTGTGATGAGTGTGCCCACACCACCGCGGGGGGCGTGCGCCCGTCCGGAATTGGGGGGGGTGGGAGAGGGGGGGAGGGCGAGGGGGGCAGGGGGAGGGCGAGGGGCGGGGGAGGGGGAGGGGGAGGGGAGGAGGGAGGAGGGGAGGGGGAGGGGGAGGGGGAGGGGGGAGGGGGAGGGGGAGGGGGGGAGCTCTTGTGTGTTTGGTGCATGGGACCATGTGCTCACCCTGACGACCTCGTCCGGGACCTGGTGCAACAGCTGGCTCCATCTCACACACACACACAAACACTCACACATGCGCGCGCGTGCACACACACACACACACGCGCGCACACACATACACGCGTGCACGCACACACACAAACGCACACACACACCCTGACGAGCGGGCCAACCACGTCCGGGACCTGGTGCGACAGCTGCCCCCATCACACACACACACACGTGCGCACATACACACACACACACATGCACACACACACACACACACACACACACGCACCCTGATGAGCGGGCCGACCACGTCCGGGACCTGGTGTGACAGCTGCCCCATCACACACACACACACACACGCACACACACACGCACACAAATACACCCTGACGAGCGGGCCAACCTTGTCCGGGACCTGGTGCGACAGCTGTCCCCATCTCTCACACACACACACACACACACACACACACACGCACGCACACGCATACACGCACACGCACGCACGCACACACACACACACACACAAACGCACCCTGACGAGCGGGCCAACCACGTCCGGGACCTGGTGTGACAGCTGGCGCGGGTACTCGACAAACATGATGGAGTTTTCGTGGAGCAGCTGCGAGCGGTTGACCAGGTCGAACAGCTCGGGGTAGGAGACGAGCAGGTAGGGCGGGCACCTGCGTGTGTGTGTGTGTGTGTGTGTGTGTGTGTGTGTGGAGGGTGGGTTAGGGGGGGGGGGAAGGGGCGGCGAGTGTGAGACAGCGCTGGTTGCGGTGTCGAGCAGGCAGTGCAGGGGTTAACGCCCTCCCCCCTCCCCTCCCGCCTACTCCATTTGCCACCACGCACATCGACAAAAAACGTTTGGGATTTCGGGTTACGGGTTTAGACCAACCGAGCGCGCCGCCCGCCCCCCCCCTCTCCTCCCTCCCCTGACCTGATCTCCCCCCCTCCCCATTCGCCAACCGCACGCACATCCGACACGAAGTCCAACGCGCCGCCCGTGAAGGTCGGCATCCCCTCCTCCCCCCCCCTGCCCCCCTCGTATTCCCCCCTTCGCCAACGCGCAAGAAGTCAAAACGCACCGTCCGCGAAACCCGCACGCCCCCTTTCACCAACGACACTAACAAAGACAACGCTTCCCGCCAACGCACATCGACACGAAGTCAAACGCTCCTCCCGCGAAGCCCTCGTATTCCCCCCCCTTTGCCAACGCGCAAGAAGTCAAACGCACCGCCCGCAAAACCAGCCCGCCCCCTTGCGCCAACGACACCAACAAAGAAAACATTTCTCGCCAACGCACATCGAGACGAAGTCAAACGCTCCTCCCGCGACACCGCGACGGCACGCTTGCACCCCTCCTCTCGAATCCCCTCTTCCCTTACTTGCCTAGGAGGGTAAAGGGTTACAGGTACATCGGCTTTCCAGCAAAGACTACCTCTAGTCCTAGTACCACCACCTAGACCCAAGTCCAGTTCTGGCCCTAACAATTACTTGTGAGGGGCGGTAGCCACCAGCCGGCTGCCTGCCAACGTGTAGTCCCAGAGCAAAAAGGAGAGCTATTGTGCGACGCCTCCAAAATAGGTCCTAACTGCTTCTAGGGGATAGGGGGTCAAGTGGCGCTTGCCAATCTACTTGACCGCCGTGGTGGAGGGGCCGGCGCCTGAGGGGCAGCCGGACCGTACACCACGGCTCTCCACCCGACCCTATCCTGAGCACGCTCAAACGCCGTGTCCGAAAAAGTCTTCCAATCAGAACGAGTGCCACTAGTTTCGCCCAGCTGCTGAATCAGTAGCTTAAGAAAATAGTGTCGGGAGGAGGCTGGAGGCCGGCCTTGCTGCCGAGCCACATCCATTGTGCAGTCAAAAGTCGTATGAGGAAGACGAGAAGCCGGCATGCGCATCACATGGCCTAGCCACTGCATGGATTGCTTTGCCACAAGGCTCTCAATTGGCTCAGTGTCGCACGCCTGCCGAATATAAGTTAATCTGTGCCGGTCGACCAGGCGCACACCCAGAATGCGACGAAGGCAGTTAGAGTGGGCAACCTCCAATCGAGTCAGTTGTGTTTTAGTAGGGGCCCATGTTTCGCAGCCGTACAGAAAGTGGGGCAGCACGAAAGTGTTGTAAACCCGCATCTTAGACTGCACTTGCATCTTCTTGCTGGCCCAAATCTTATCAAAAGACGCAAACACGCCCAGCGCGCGACCGACACGCACACCGATCTCCTTTTCCACACCACCACTCTGGGTTATCCAACTCCCTAGATACTTAAATGCAGAGACGGTCTTCACTTCACCACCAGTCAGCGCAAACGTGGGCAGATCCGCGTCAAAATCTGCTGGCAAAATCATCACTTCTGTCTTGGCGGCGTTGATTTGCATGCCAAAGCTAGCGGACACTTTGTCAAGGATTTTCAGCATAAGCGCCAACTGAGCTGGGTCATGCGAGAACAAACATAAATCGTCGCCATACATCAGCATTACTATGCGCTCAACCGACGCCGACAACACAGAGCCGCCGGCTCGGGTCACGACTGACACGCCAGCCCCCTCTGGCATCATGGCTAGCGCCTTTTTCACTATGTGGTCAATAAAAAACATTGAACAACACAGGAGCAATGACGCACCCCTGTCGCACACCAGACGACACGGGGAATTCGTGCCCGATTTTCCCAGCCAGCCGAAGGCAACTGCAGTGTTGGTGTGAAGATCTTCCAACAGATCAATAATGTGCGGATGAACACTATATAATCTAAGGACTCTCCACAGTGCCGCACGGTTTATGCAATCGTAAGCTTTAGAATAGTCGACAAATGCCACAGCCATGCATTGTTTGTACTCGGCATGTGCCGCGCTCAGCGAGCGCAGAGTAAAAATTGCATCAACAGTGCCTCTGCTTTTTCTGAAACCACACTGAGCCTCATGCAACTGACCATCAACCTGCGTGGAGACGCGGTGCAGAAGTATGGCAGCGTACACTTTCCCGGCAATAGAGACAAGGTAAAGGGTAAAAAGTTTTAACACACAGGGGGGGGGGGAACTTTAAAGGGTTTTAACGCACATCGACACGAAGTCAAACGCTCCCCCCGCGAAGCGCGGCACCGCGACGGCGCGCTTTAGGAACTCCTCCGCCTTGTTCGTGTGCACGATGGACTGGCGGTTGAAGCCGCACGTGGTGATGTTCTGCGGCGTGTGTGCGTGTGTGTGTTTGTGTGCGTGTGTGTGTGTACGTGTGTTTGTGTGCCGTGAGGGTGTGTGTGTGTGTGTGTGTGATGAACTCCGCCTTGTTCGTATGCACGATGGACTGGCGGTTGAAGCCGCACGTGGTGATGTTCTGCGGCGTGTGTGCTTGTGTGTGTTTGTGTATGTGTGTTTTGTGTGTGTGCGTGTGTGTGTGCGTGTGTGCGTGTGTGTGCGTGTGTGTGTGTGTGTGCGTGTGTGTGTGTGCGTGCATGTTTGCGTGT
Organism: Chlamydomonas sp. UWO 241; assembly: GCA_016618255.1. Taxonomy (NCBI): domain Eukaryota; kingdom Viridiplantae; phylum Chlorophyta; class Chlorophyceae; order Chlamydomonadales; family Chlamydomonadaceae; genus Chlamydomonas; species Chlamydomonas priscui. Next base: position 467,033 of record VFSX01000078.1, on the reverse strand, counting down.
GTGCGTGTGTGTGTGCGTGCATGTGCGTGTGTGTGTGCGTGTGTGCGTGTGCATGTGTGATGAACTCCTCCGCCGTGATCGTGTGCACGATGGACCGGCGGTTAAAGCCGCACGTGGTGATGTTTTGCGGTGTGTGTGTGTGTGTGTGTGTGTGCGTGCGCGTACATGTGCGTGTGTGTCCGTGTGTGTGCGTGTGTGTGTGTGCGCGCATGTTTGCGTGTGTGCGTGTGTGTGTGCGTGCATGTGCGTGTGTGTGTGCGTGTGTGTGTGTGTGTGTGTGATGAACTCCTCTGCCTTGTTTGTGTGCACGATGGACTGGCGGTTGAAGCCGCACGTGGTGATGTTCTGCAGGTGGTTGGTTGGTTGGCTGGTTGGGGTGGGTGGGTGGTGGGTGGGGGTAAGGGGTGGGGGGCACGTGTGTGGATGCGTACGCGCGTGCGTATGGCTGAAGCCGCACGTGGTGATGTTCTGCAGGTGGTTGGTTGGTGGGATGAGGTGGGTGGGTGGGTGGGGTGGGTGGGGGGGGGAGACGCGTGTGGATGCGTACTCGCGTGCGTGCGTATGGCGCGCATGTCCGTATGTGCTGATGTGCTCTGATATGGCCCCTGGTGTGCTCTGATATGGCCTCTGGTGTGCTCTGTTGTGGCCTCTGATGTGCTCTGATGTGGCCTCTGATGTGCTCTGGTGTGATCTGACATGGCCTCTGATATGGCCTCTGATGTGCTCTGGTGTGCTCCAATGTGGCCTCTGATGTGCTCTGGTGTGCTCCGATGTGGCCTCTGATGTGGCCTCTGATGTGGCCTCTGGTGTGGCCTCTGATGTGCTCTGGTGTGCTCCGATGTGGCCTCTGATGTGGCCTCTGATGTGGCCTCTGGTGTGGCCTCTGATGTGCTCTGGTGTGCTCCGATGTGGCCTCTGATGTGGCCTCTAATGTGGCCTCTGATGTGCTCTGACATGCTC
>VFSX01000078.1:428573-458573 GCA_016618255.1 Chlamydomonas sp. UWO 241 | reverse complement strand
TAGCAGCCTTGCTGCTGCACCGCCGTCGTCGTCATCTGCGTGCGTGTGCGTGTGTGTGTGCGTGTGTGTGCACGTGCGTGTGCGTGCATGTGCATGTTTGTGTTTGCACACACAACACACAAGCATACACACACAACTTGCGCGGCCGTCTCCGTCTCCAGGCTCCTCTCCATCCCAACAGCAGCAGCAGCAGCCCCCCCCCTCACACCTCGTGCGGCCGTCTCCACCTCCAGGCTCCGCTCCATGCCAGCAGCCATTCCATATTAGGACAACGACTGGGAAGGGCTACGCACGCGTGCGCAGAGGACGCAGACACACGTGTCCGTACATACGAATACATAACAACACTGAGAATCAACACGCTTTGTACATATAAATTGGCATCATGAATAAGCAGGTTTTGTGATGGTCGAATGGCTGATGTAGACAGAGAGAGACAGAGGCACTGCAAAAAAAAACGGGACAGTGTGAAAGTCCACACTTTTCACACTTCCGGACGGCCAGCCAGACCCGCGTCCGGGGTCCCGGACGCAGACGCCACCCCGCGTCCGGTTTCCCGAACGTTAACCACCACCACCCTGTACGGCCCTGACACACACACACACACACACACCTCGCGCGGCCGTCTCCGCCTCCAGGCTCCTCTCCATCCCAGCAGCAGCAGCCCCCCCTATACACACACACCACCACAAACACATGCGCACACACACACACACACACACACACACATACACACACCTTGTCCAGCCGTCTCCATCCCAGCAGCAGCAGCAGTAGCAGCAGCCACACACACACACACACACCTCGCGCGACCGTCTCCGCTTCCAGGCTCCGCTCCATCCCAGCAGCAGCAGCAGCAGCGCCGAGCTGCCCCCACCCCCCATCGGCAGAGTCAGCAAAGTCAAACTCGTCGCCATCGTCGAGGCTGCGTGTGTGTGTGTGTGTGTATGTGTGCGCGCGTGTGTGTGCGTGTGTGGGTGTGTGTGTGTGTCCAGCTGCCCCCACCCCCCATCGGCAGATTCAGCAAAGTCACACTCGTTGCCATCGTCGCGGCTGCGTGTGTGTGTGTGTGTGTGTGTGCGTGTGCATGTGTGTGCGTGCGCGTGTGCGTGTGCGTGTGCGTGTGTGTGTGTGCGTGTGTCCAGCTGCCCCCACCCCCCATCGGCAGAGCCAGCAAAGTCAAACTCGTCGCCATCATCGAGGCTGCGTGTGTGTGTGCGTGTGTGTGCGTGTGCATGTGTGTGCGTGCGCGTGCGCGTGTGCGTGTGCGTGTGCGTGTGTGTGTGTGTGTGTGTGTCCAGCTGCCCACACACCCCATCAGCAGTGTCAGCAAAGTAAAACTCGTCGCCATCGTCAAGGCTGCGTGTGTGTGTTTGTGTGTGTGCGTGAGCATGTGCGTGTGTGTGTGTGTCACACCCTGCTATGTGTGTGCGTGTGTGTGTGTGTGTCCAGCTGCCCCCATCCCCCATCGGCAGAGTCAGCAAAGTCAAATTCGTCGCCATCGTCGAGGCTTCGTGTGTGTGCGTGTGTGTGTGTGTGTGTGTGTAAGCATGTGCGTGTGTGTGTCCAGATGCCCCTACCCCTCATTGGCTGAGCAAAGTCAAACTCGTCGCCATCGTCAAGGCTGCGTGTGTGTGTGTGTGTATGTGTGTGTGTGTGTGTGTCCAGCTGCCCCCACCCCCCATCGGCAGAGCCAGCAAAGGCAGACTCGTCGCCATCGTCGAGGCTGCGTGCATGTGTGTGCGTGTGTGTGTGCGTGTGTGTGTGTGTGTGTGTGTCCAGCTGCACCCACACAGTGTTGACCTTAAAAACAGTGTGGCACGTCTCAGCTCCTCCTCATCCACTTCCTCGGCGTCGCCAACCTTTGCGGGTGCACGCTAATGCCGCCTGGTGCTGCCTAATGCCGCCGAATGCCGCCGAATGCGCCTGCGTGCATGCATGCATGCACGCAAGCGCGTGGCTTCTGCCACTCGCAGCGCATCCTCGTTCATCGCCTCCCCATGCTGTGCGTGTGCATGCGCACGTGCACGCCTAAGGCACCATGAGTGGCATCACACACAGACTGAAATATCCATTAGCATCAACCTCAAACCCCAAATCCTAAACCCTGACAACAAGCCCTTAACAAGCTGCATCTCTCACAGCTCCTCCTCATCCAGCTCCTCGTCGTCGTCCGCCGCGGCGGCGTCCGCCGCGACAGACGCAACGCGCTTAGACACGTTGCCGCTTCGGTCGTACTCGACGTACTCCATGTCCTGAGATTATGCATGGGTGGGGTGTGGGGTGTAGGGCGTGTCAGGCAGGTGTGAAGAGTGATTTGTTTGGAAAGAAAAAATGACAAAGACGCGACGCGCTTCGCCACGTTGCCGCTTCGGTCGTACTCGACGTACTCCAGGTCCTGACAGGATGAATGGGTGGGGTGTGGGGTGTGGGGCGTGTGAGGCAGGTGTGAAGTGTGATGTGTTTGAAAAAAAATGACAAAGATGCGGCGCGCTTCGACACGTTGCCGCTGCGGTCGTACTCGACGTACTCCATGTCCTGAGAGTATGAATGGGCGGGGTGTTGGGAAGGTGTAAGGTGAGAAAAATAAAAAAAACGCGACGGTGCTTCGACACGTTGCCGCTGCGGTCGTGCTCGACGTACTCCATGTCCTGAGAGTATGCATGAGTGGGGTGTGGGGTGTGAGGCGTGTGAGGAAGGTGTGAAGTGTGATTTGTTTGGCAAAAAGAAAAAAAGACAAAGCCGCTTCGACGCTTGCCGCTGCAGTCATACTCGACGTACTCCATGTCCTGGGGTGTGGGACAGGTATGGAGCAGGTGTGAGGTGTGATTTAAAAAAGGGGGCGACGGCGATGGCGCTTCGAAACGTTGCCGCTTCGGTCGTACTCAATGTACTCCATGTCCTGATGGGAATAAGTGTGGGGGTGTCGGGTGTGGGGCAGGTGTGGAGTACGACTAAAGTAGAAAATGCGGTGGCAACGCGCTTGCACACGTTTCCGCTGCGGTCGTCTCGACGTACTCCATGTCCTGGGTGTGAATGTGTGGGGTGCGAGGCAGGCTTGGGGCAGTTTTTTTATTCAAAAAAACAAAAAGGGGCGGTGGCGGCATGCTTCGGCATTTTGCCACTGCAGTCCTCTACTCATCCACACACACACACACACACACACACACACACACACCAGTGATGCATACAGTTTTGGGCGTGTTGGCATTCTTCTGACGCAGAACCAGCCCCGCAGGGCCACTTTGGAGCGATTGGGGTGGATCTTGAGACGCGAATGTGTGAAAACCTGCCGATGTCCACACTTTCCACACAGAAACGCGCCACGCCTCTCTGTTTGGGGTTCAGCGTCAGCTCAAACGACGGCGACGTGTCCCCCCCCCCCTTCCCGTCCAACACACACGCACACTACATGAAAACTAACACACACACACACACACATGTACACACACACGGTGTCTGTGTGTGTGTGTGTGTGCGTGCGTGTGTGCGTGTGTTTGAGCTGACACACCTTGTCGGGGTTCAGCGTCAGCTCAAACGACGGCGACGCGCTGTCCTCGGCGTCCACACCCCACACACGCACGCACGCACATGACCCCCCCCCCCGTGTGTGTATGCGTGTGCGTGTGTCAGTGGTGCAGACAGCCGTGACGCGGTTATGTGCGTCACACGGAAGGGTCGTTTGACGGGACATCCGCATCACGCCAGAGCGCGGAGCGCGATGCGTTTGAGTGTGGAAAATCGCCAATTTTCACACTTTCGCGTCTCAAGATCGGCCCCAATCGCTTCAAAGCGGCCCCGCCGGCCGTGTTCCGCGTCACAAGGCCGCAATCATGCCAAACAATTTCTGCATCACTGGTGTGTGTGTGTGTGTCACACACACGCACCTGGTCGGGGTTGAGCGTCAGCTCAAACGACGGCGACGTGCTGTCCTCTGCGTCCTCCTCCTCCCCGTCCCACTCGTTGCCATCGTCGTCTTCATACACGATGCGCGTGCGCGGTTTCGTTGACGGGGCGGCGGCCGCAATCTGCAGGCCCTTGCGGGGCGCTTTGCCTGTGTGTGTGTGTGTGTTTGCAAGTGCATCTACAGCCTTTTGAATGCCTGTGTGTGTATGTGTGTGTTTGTGCATGTGTGCGTGTGTGTGTTTGTGTGTGTGTGTGTGTGTGTGTGTGTGTGAATGTTTACACGATGCGTGCGCGCGGTTTTGTTGCGGGGGCGGCAGCCGCGACCTGCAGGCCCTTGCGGGGCGCCTTGCCTGTGTGTGGATGTGTGTGTGTGTGTGTGTGCGTGTGTGCGTGTACTGGTCAGCACAGTGTGTGTGCGTGTGTGTGTGTGTGTGTGTGCGGCTGTGCAATGAGCGTGCATGTGTGAATGCGTTTCTGTGTGTGCGCGTGTGTGTGCATGTGTGCGCGTGCGTGTCTGTGTGTGTGTGTGTGTGTGTGTGTGCGTGCTGGTGGGAACTGCAACGTATGTCTCTCTTTCTCTCTCCCTCTCTCCTCTCTCCCTCTCTCTTTCTCCCCCTCTCTGTGCGTGTGTGCGTGCACATGTGCATGCTGCGTGCATGTGTACATGCATCCACACCCAGATCAGGCAGCTAGTCGAGCCAGCGTGCGTGTGTGTGTGCATGTGTGTGTGTGTGTGTGTGTGCATGCATGCGTCCACACCTGGTGCAGGCAGCGAGTCGAGCAGCTCCTGCTGGTCCGCAGCCGTCATACCAACCTGCATGGTGGTTGTGGTGGTTGTGTTTGCGGTAGTGATTAACCATACAACCTCAACCCCCAACCCCAAACAAACCCGTAACCCTAGACCCTTAATCATGGTGGTTGTGGTGGGTGGTGGATTGTGTGTGTGTGTGGTGTTTGTGTGTGTGTGTGTGTGTGTGAGTTGTGGCTGTGTGTGGTTGTCTTGTGTTCTGTGGCCGGCAGCCGATATGCCAACTTGCGTGGTGCTTGTGGTGGTGGTGTGTTTTGAGGTAGTGTGTGTGTGTGCCAGTTGTATGTGTCATGTTCAGATGCACGTGTGGTGATGCACGTGCGAGCCGCGACAACACCCACACCTGCAAGGCATCCCCTGACACACACACACACACACAAGGACACATGCACACACACACACACACACACACACGCACACACACACACCTGCCCAAAATCAGCTCTGATGAGCTTCTAGCAGCAGCAGCAGCAACGGCAGCCCCCTGACAAGCAACACACACACACACACAGCCTGCCCTCCAGACACAAGCACACACCCACACCCACACACACAAGGACACACACGCGCACACACCGCCCGCCCTCCAGGCACAAGCAGCCCGCCTGCCCTCCAGACACAAGCACACACACACCGCCTGCCCTCCAGGCACACGCACTCCGCCTGCCCTCCAGACGCAATCACATACACACACACACACACACACAAACACACCTGCCCAGACTCTGCCCTCATCAGCTTCTGCTGCAGCAGCAATGACATTCGCCCGACACACACACACAGAAACACACACACACACACACACACCTGCCCGGCCTCCGCCCTCATCAGCTTCTGCTGCAGCAGCGTCAGCCCCAGCACGCCCTCCGGAGACTTCATGTCCAGGAAGGGCGAGCGCCCCTTCTTCTTCGAGGCGCCCGGAGCTTTGGGCCGAGCTGGCGCAGCAGCAGGGGGGGCCTGCTGCTGCTGCTGCTGCACCTGCTGCGTCGGCGACGCCTTCCTTGCTGCCTGCGGCGCCCTGCCCGCCTGCTGCTGCCTCGGTGGCGCCTTGGCGGCCGGCTCCACGCCCCAGCCTTCCTCCAGGCCCAGGTCGTCTGTCGGCGAGGCGCACGTGCAGTGCTGCTGCATGGGGCGCGCACCATGCAGACCATGCGCCATCCGCCTAGTGCACACCAAAGCACCGGGTGCATGCCTGTATGGCTGGGATGCGCTAGCACCCAAGGGCACGCCCCCCCTGGGTGTTGTGGTCGTCAGAGATGCCATGTGGCCAGCGACCTGCGAGTTTACAGTGGCGGCGGGCGCAGTTTCGACCTCAATATGCCTAGTCGCTTGACTCCCACCATCCCATCAGTGCATGTGCACTGCGATACCGCCAGTAGTGCCCCGCGTGTGCATGCATGCAGCATCGCCTCACCGTCCTGATGACGATGATGTGTCCAGGTGTGGTCCAGAGTTGCAACAGAGAGTGCGCCGCGCCGTCGTTGGACTGCCAGCAGAGGACCAACGATGGGTACTGGGTAATGGGAGCCGCAGGCGTTGCGCTCACAAGCCTGAGGTTCGTACGTGCAATAGATGGTCCACACCCGGTGGATGTGTATCATGGCCCTGACCCACAAGTCACACACTGATGCTGATGCTGATGCTGATATCCACTATCTTGAGGAATTTAGTTGCACTAGAGTGGAGGAGTTTGTGTCTGGAGGGGGGGAGTGGGGTTCGTGAATAACAATCATTTAATAAACGACACACAAGAATGATGATGATGATGATGATGATGAGAGTTTTACAATCCACTTCTGGCGGTCACACGTACGGTTCCAAAGCTCCAGTGGGACTTAGAGAAACAAGGCTCAAGGCCCACAAAAGGTCAAGCTACAAGTAGCCCACGGTAACGCCATCCACACTTGGTGGCGGGCGCCAAGCAAGCAGCACCACTGTGCAGGCTGCACACCCAGCCCCTCAAATGGCCAGAGGGCGGACCCAAGGTATAAAACCATGAAGGGACCAAACAGCCCTCCCCCAGACCACCGGAAGCGGGGCTAGTAGCACACCCGCCGCAGCACTCTACTCAGCGACCACACCGCACCCGCCACCGCACGCGTGTGGCGCCACCTCCCCTTCAAAAACACCCCCAGAGGGAATGCCATCTAGCAAGCAGGTGCAGGCACCCGCTCGCCGTCAACGACGAGGCGCGCGCGGTGGAACTGCGCCCGCTTCCCCGCAACCTTGGCGGCGAGGAAAGCGGGCCACAGCGCCCGGTGCTGCGCCTCCTCGCGGTCACTGAGGACGTCGAAGACAGCAGCCGACGGGTCCACGTCGCGCAGGTTGCGGCGGAGCGCACGACGGTGTCGGCCACAGCGTCAAACGCCACGGTAAAGAGCACACGTAGCACGCCGCCCCGGCGCGGCTCCGCACCAATGCCCCCGACGGCAGGCTTGGCGTTGAGGAACGACGCGGACACGACCCCGCCACCAGCCGACCTATCCCGGCCAGAGACGTCGTGCACAAAGCGCACGAGATTCATAGCCAGGCTGACGCCGTCCACGGCGGCTGCAGCAACCCGCACAGCCGCCGCCGCCACCGCCGTCTCCTCGGAACCATAGCAGTCACTGAACAGCCGCCTCACATGCCGCGTGGACCCCAAGTAGGAGGCGTCGCGCAGTGCGCCGCGCACGATCCCGTCGCGCGCCATCTGGCCTTCAGAGCCACGGCCCGCTATGAGCCTGGTGGCGGCTGCCACAAGGATGGACAGCACGTGGCTGCGGCACAGCGACGTTTCGCCCACACGCGCGGGCAGCCCCCCCCGGCGGGAGGGGCCGCGCGCAGATGCGGCACGCGCGGCGCCCGCCGCGGCAGGCAGCTCCGCCGCCGGCGCACCCGCTGCCGGCGCCACAGGGGCGGCAGCAGCAGCGGGGCGGGCAGGCTGAGCAGCCTCGGCAGCAGGCGCAGCGCGGGGCGCCGCACTGTGGGCCGCATGGCCGGCCCGCGCGCGGGCGGGCTCTGCATGCGGCATCTGCATGGGCGCCCCAGGGACGCGGCTCACCAGGAGGCTCACCACATCCACCAGGGACGCAATCTGTTGCGCCTGCGCCTGCACCACAGCGAGCACCCCCGCAAGGGCACCGCTGTGGCCGGCCTCGGCAACCTGTGGCGCGCCCACCTGCGTCGGCGCATTCTGTGGCTGGGCGCGCGCCCTCGCCTCCCTGTCCAGCAGCCCCCCTACCAGGCGTCTGATGTCTGCCTGCCCCGCGCTGAGGGCGCGGAGGGCGTCTGTGGTGTCGGCCGAGGCCGAGATGTGGTTGCTGGCGTCGCCATGCAGGTGTTGCGCAGCCTCCGCGTATGTGGCTGCCCCCCGCGCCCCATGGAGCGCCGAAAGCTGTGTCTGTGTCGCATCCACGCACGCGCGGTGGCGTGGCGGGGAGTCTGAGCCGGGGGAGCCGCTGCTCACCGCTGATTCTGTGGTGGTGGCCGCGCTGGCGACGAGCGCGCCGGCGGCCGCACTGTGTTTGCGCGCCTTAGAGCGCGTCATGAGTCATGGGAGCAAGCATGTTGGGATGATGATGATGATGATGATGATGAGTTTGTTACAATCCACTTCTGGCGGTCACACGTGCGGTTCCAAAGCTCCAGTGGGACTAAGATGAAGCAGTCCTGAAGACCTGCCAACAGAAAAAGGGGGGTGCCCCACGGCAGCGCCATCCACACACGCGGCGGCGGGCGCCAAGCAAGCAGCACCACAGTGCAGGCTCCACACTCAACCCCTCCAGTGGATGAAGGGCGGGCCCAAGGTATAAAACCATAAAGGGACCAAAAAAAGTCCACCCTCAAAACACCGGAAGCGGAGCAGGTGCGCACACCCACCACAGCACTCTACCCAGCAGCCACAACTCATCCCGCCACTAGAGTGGAGGAGTTTGTGTCTGGAGGGGGGGAGTGGAGTTCGTGAATAACAATCATTGCATAAACGACACACAAGAATGATGATGATGATGTTTGGTTACAATCCACTTCTGGCGGTCACACGTACGGTTCCAAAGCTCCAGTGGGACTCAGAGAAACAAGGCTCAAGGCCCACAAAAGGTCAAGCTACAAGAAGACCACGGTAACGCCATCCACACTTGGTGGCGGGCGCCAAGCAAGCAGCACCACTGTGCAGGCTGCACACCCAGCCCCTGAAATGGTCAGAGGGCGGACGCAAGGTATAAAACCATGAAGGGACCAAAAAGCCCCCCCCCAGACCACCGGAAGTGGGGCTAGTAGCACACCCGCCGCAGCACTCTTCTCAGCGACCACACCGCACCCGCCACCGCACGCGTGTGGCGCCACCTCCCCTTCAAAAACACCCCCACAAGAAGCGGTACGACGTCGCTGGGATGGGCCCTGACTGAAGGCGGTTCTTTGTTATCGCCACATGGACCCTGTCAAGTCACACGTCTGTCCGGCTTCCCCCTCTCCCCTCACATTGGCAAAAACTCTTCAAACACTCACCAGTCCCCGTTCCCGAGTCAGCCAGTGGCTGCTTGCCAATCCGAACCACTTAACGGATGGTGCCGTGCATACAGCTCGGGCAAAACATATTTATGTGTGTGTTTGTGTGTGTGTGTGTGTGTGTGTGTGTGTGTTGTGTGTGTGTGTGAAAACCAAGGCCCTGAACCCCAGGCCAGGCCCTGAACCCCGAGTGTACCGCCGCAGCCATTCATACACGCCTTGTGAGGAGCCCCCGCAGACTGCCTGCATCCAAGACCGAGCCTAGACAAGGCACGATCCTTGGCTAGCCTTGGCAGGTGAGCGCATGCACGCTTTGAACCTCGCCCTCGCGGGTAATAAGAGCGCGGCGCATGCACGCAGCGCATGCGTTCGCTCCTTCGCACGGCACCAGGAGATAAGTAGTGTGCTGATATTGCTGCTGCTGGCGCTGAGATCTGCTCTACTGACCAGTTCACTCGCTCTCGCAGACATGGCTGACGAAGGGCAGGTCAGCGCGCTTGTGGTCGACAATGGGTCCGGCATGGTTAAGGTGAGAGCAGCACCATGGAGCAGTTGCATGCAGCGGAGGGGGCAGCCCGCGTGCTGCGTGCATGAAACAAACACCGCGCGTCCAACTTACCACGCAGGCCGGCTTCGCGGGCGACGACGCGCCCCGCTCTGTGTTCCCCTCCATCGTGGGACGACCCCGCCACAAGGGCGCGATGGTGGGCATGGGCCAGAAGGTGAGAGATGGGTTGAAAATGAAAATGCATGTTGTGAGTGCAAGAGGTCGCATGTTGCGATCCACAGTGCACACTGGGGCGCCACTCGCCTCACTGCTGGCCACTGTGTGCACCCGTCACAGGACTCGTACGTCGGTGACGAGGCCCAGTCCAAAAGGGGCATCCTCACGCTGAAGTACCCCATCGAGCACGGCGTTATCACCAGCTGGAGCGACATGGAGACGATCTGGCACCACACGTTCTTCAATGAGCTGCGCGTGGCGCCTGAGGTGAGGGCGGCACGCATATATTGAGGGGGGGCATGCATGGAGTGGGCGCATGCATGGCGAACATGCATGAAGGTCTGTCGACAGCTCAGGCCAGGATTGCACCATGACACACACCGCAGGAGCACCCAGTGCTGCTGACCGAGGCGCCGCTCAACCCCAAGGGAAACCGCGAGAAGATGACGCAGGTGAGAGGGCGTGCGCTGGGGCGTTGCGTGCGCGCCATGCGGGCCCATGCAAACCCGCGCCATGCAAACCGACGCGCCCCCCACCCCCATGCGCGCCCCCTCTGCACAGATCATGTTCGAGACGTTCAACGTGCCAGCCATGTACGTCGCAATCCAGGTGAGCGATGCCGCGTGCCCATGCGGTGCGGGCGGCTGCAGCGGCGTGCGTGGTTGACCGAAGTGTCCGAGCAGAGGAGCAGAGGAGGCGGCGAGCTGAGCTGCTGCCCATCCCCACACCCCCCCCCCACACACATACCACCACCTGCAGGCCGTGCTATCCCTGTACGCGTCCGGTCGCACGACCGGTATAGTGCTCGACAGCGGCGACGGCGTCACACACACGGTGCCGATCTACGAAGGGTGCGTGTCGCGAGGGGAGGAGGAGCGTGTGTGTGTGTGTGCTGACTGGGTGGCTGCGTGGCTGGGTCTGCTGAGGAGGGTCGGTGGCGGAGCACCCAACAATCTCCCGCCCATCCGCGAGCCTCAGCGTGGGGCCTGTAACTGTCACCTCCCGTAACTGTAACCTCCCCGTAACGTTCCGGGGCTTACGGGTACGCTCTTGCAAAGTATCCCGTAACACCCCGTAGCTCGAGAAAGGTGTGAAACGGTGTGAATGTGCGCCCCACACCGTTGACTGGCCCTGGAGGGCGTTGACTCGGGGTTGTGGGAAGAGGTTCGAGGCTTACGGGTTACTGGCCATGCGGTGTGGGGTTACGGGCACAACGCTGGCGAGCCTCCCACGCCACACCCTCCCACTGTTCACACTGTCCACACCGCCCGCGAGCCTCCCACTTTCACACTGTTCACACTCTCCGTGCAGGTACGCGCTCCCGCACGCGATCCTGCGCCTCGGCCTCTTCACACTGTTCACACTGTCCACACTGTCACACTCTTCACACGCTTCACTCTGTTCACACTGTTGACACTGTTGACACTGTCCACGCAGATACGCGCTCCCGCACGCAATCCTGCGCCTCGACCTCTTCACACTCTTCACACGCTTCACTCTGTTCACACTGGTCACACTGTCCGCGCAGATACGCGCTCCCGCACGCGATCCTGCGCCTCGACCTCGCTGGCCGCGACCTGACCGACTACCTCATGAAGATTCTGATGGGTAAGAGGCGGGTGGGGGGTGGGTGGGGGGCAGTTATTCCCCTACAAGCTGTAAACCGCTCAGGGCCGGATTCCGTCCAACTGTCCACAGCGCGGCTACTCGTCCACCACGACGTCCGCGACATCAAGGAGAAGCTCAAACACACACACACACAAGCACACACAAACGCACACACAATAGCACACACGCACTCGAGCATTTCACCGTGCCGCGTGCCCCCCTCCAGAGCGCGGGTACTCGTTCACGACGACCGCGGAGCGCGAGATCGTCCGCGACATCAAGGAGAAGCTAGCGTATGTTGCGACGGACTATGAGCAGGAGATGGCGACAAGCATGTCGAGCGGGACGATTGACAAGGTGAGGGCCGTACACACACATGCGCGCACGAGCGTCTTTGGAGTAGATCGGTGGGTTGGTGCGTGCGTCTGGTGGTGGTTGGGGGGGGGATGAGCAGGCGATGGCGACGAGCATCCCAAGGTCTGTGGTCCGTGGTCGTGAGGGCGGGGAGGGGGGGGAGCACGGTTTGGACGTGCGCGGGGGAAGCAAGGGCCCTACCAAAGCCCCAAACGTCTGAGGCCGCCTGATCTGCGCAAGTGAAGGCGCCGCCTGGGGCGGTGGGAATGTGGTAGGGGGCCGGAGGACCCCGCCGTCGGGTGGGGCGAGGGGGCCATTCGGAGCGGAGCCCACAAAGTCCGCGCCCTACCGAGGGCCGGAGGCTCCGAGGTGGCGCGTACAAGCATGCGGCGCGGGCGCTGCCCTACCACATTCCCAATGCCTGCCTGAGGCGGCGCCTTCACTTGCGCGCATCAGGCGGCGCCTTGACTTGCGTGGATCAGGCGTCGCCTCAGGCGCGCCGAGACCGCCTCAGGCGTACCCCCGACCGCCTCAGGCCACCACCTTAGGCGCCCACCACCGCCCGAGGTGTACCCCGGCCGCCTCGGGCGTTGTGACCGCCTTCACTTGCGCGTCTCAGACGTTGGGGCCTATCCAGGGGCGCCAGCGCACGCATGCACGCACACGACCACCGCCCGCCACATCGGTTTTGTAAACCGAACGCTATCGGTTTAACTCCAATTGTAAGCTTTAGTGAGATGGTTTAGCTATTATTTCTATTAATCTCTCTACGCTCACCCACCCACCCGCCCCGCACACACGCACAGGCGTACGAGCTCCCCGACAGCCCCCATCGTCAGCAACCACCATCCTGGCTGCTGCCCCCCCCCCCTCCACGCACACACACACACACACGCACACACGCACAAAGTCGGGGTTAACACGCGCTCCGTGTGGGACAAAGGGGGGGTGCGGTGTGTACACACACGCACACACACACGCCCAGGCGTACGAGCTCCCCGACGGCCAGGTCAACACCGTCGACAGCTCCGCTGCAGCCTTGGCCCTTGACACACGCACACACACACACACGCACACACAGGTGCACACACACACATCTATCCACCATCCATTAAAAGCGTTACATGAGTGGCGCGAGCCGCATGCACCGGCAATGCCTGTACTAGCACACACACACGCACGCGCACACACGCACAGGCGTACGAGCTCCCCGACGGCCAGGTCATCACCGTCGGCAACGAGCGCTTCCGCTGCCCAGAGGTACTCTTCAACCCGTCGATGATCGGGCTGGAGCAGGTCGGCATCCACGACACGACATTCAACTCAATCATGAAGGTGCGTGCCGGTGTGTGTGTGTGTGTGTTTGCTTGCGTGTGTGTATGTGTGTGTGTGTGTGCTGGAGCAGGTCGGCATCCACGACACGACGTTCAACTCAATCATGAAGGTGCGTGTGTGTGTGTGTGTGTGTGTGTTCGTGTGTGCATGTGTGTGTGCGAGTGTGTGTGTGTGTGTGTGTGTGCTGGAGCAGGTCGGCATCCACGACACGGTGCTCAACTCAATCAAGCAGGTGCGGATTTGTTAGCATTTTAAACTTGCCCTGAACCCCTGACCAGTCCTAAAACCTGAACCCAATGTGTCATGGGTTACCTCGCTGAGTCAGGTGGCATGCCGCTAGGGGCAGAAGGGGCAGGTATCCACACGGCACGACGTTGAACTCAATCATGAACGTGCGGATTTGTTTCTGCGTTACCGGCCAGATCCCTCCCCCAACAACGCACGCATCCCATCGGTGCATGAAGGCATTAAGGCGTTACGCTGATTCGTGCATCGTGCGGGAGGGCCGTTTGACGGGACCCCGCGTCACGCGGCTGCGTGATGCGCCGCGCGGTTGTGTTGAGGAGTGTCGCTGTGGGGCCCTGCGGGGCTGGTTCGGCGCCAAGTGACCGCCATCGCGCCAAGAAGCGTTCTGCATCACACAGCGCAATGCGCATCCACAATGCGGCCTGCTCCAGTCCAATCATACACACACAGACACCACACACACCACACACAGACACCACACACACCGCACACACAAACACACATCCCCCCACACCACCTCACCCCCCCCACCCCCACCCCCCACACACACAGTGCGACGTCGACATCCGCAAGGACCTGTACAACGGCATCGTGCTCCCTGGCTGCCTCGGTTCGACCCCCTTTTCCCGCACACGCGCATACGCACACACACACACACATCCACACACACGTACCCCTCCACCCCCCACACACACACGCAGTGCGACGTCGACATCCGCAAGGACCTGTACAACAACATTGTGCTCCCCGGAGGCCACCGTTCCACACATTTTGTGTGTGTGTTTACTCACATGCACGCACACACGCCGCCCCACACACACACACACATCACTCCCACCCTCCTCCACGCAGTGCGACGTCGACGTCCGCAAGGACCTGGACAACACAATCGCGCTCTCCGGAGGCACGACGATCGACCCTCTTTTGTCCCGCACAAACACACACATACGCGCGCACACACACACACACAAGACTGTACAATTGACCACCACACATATCCACACACATGACCCCCCCCACACACAAACGCGCAGTGCGACGTCGACGTCCGCAAGGACCTGTACAACACCATCTCTGACTGCCTCCGTTCGACCTCCTTTTTCCCGAACAAGCACACACATACGCGCACACATACACCCATCCACTCACACAACCCCCCCACACACACACGCACACAAACGCGCAGTGCGACGTCGACATCCGCAAGGACGTGTACAACAGCATCGTGCTCCCCGGAGGCCACCGCTCAACACATGTTTTTTTACTCACATGCACGCACACACGCCGCCTCCCCCCACATACATTACTCCCCCCCCACATGCACACATTACTCCCACCCTCTTCCACGCAGTGTGACGTCGACATCCGCAAGGACCTGTACAACAACATTGTGCTCTCCGGAGGCACGACGATGTTCCCCGGCATCGCTGACCGCATGTCCAAGGAGATCACGGCGCTCGCGCCGTCGGCGATGCGCATCAAGGTGTGCGTGTGTGTGTGCGTGCGCGTGTGTGTGTTTTGTGTGTGTGTGTGTGCGTGCGTGTGTGTGCGTGTGTGTGTGTGTGCGTGCGTGTGCGCGTGCGTGTGTGCGTGTGTGCGCCCTCGTCCATCGCAGACCGAATGTCGAAGGAGATCACGGCGCTCGCGCCGTCGGCAATGCGCATCAAGGTGCGTGTGTGTGTGTGTGTGTGTGTGTGTGTGTGCACTCGCCCATCAAGGTAAGCATGTGTGTTCAAGAAGATCGAGGGTTGAGGTTATTTAGGTGGCAGCGATCGTGCGCTCGGGCTGTAGGTGCTCGGGCGCTAGACGCCGAGCAAGGTCGAATACGCTGCCTGTAGGTGCGTCACACACGACTGTAACGTTAATCATCAGGTTCCAGTCGGTCTTCACTTCTCGTCGTGGTTGCCCCTCTCAGCCCCCTCTCTCACCCTCACCCCCCTCCCTCCCTCTCACCCCCCCCCTATCACCCTCTCAGCCCCCTCCCTCTCCCCCCCCCTCTCCTCTCACCCCCCTCCTCTCCACCCCCCCCCCTCTCCCCCCCACCCACCCACCCGTATCACCCTCTCAACCCCTCTCTCACACACACACACGCACGCATCCCCCCCACCAACAGGGTCGTCGCGCCCCCAGAGCGCAAGTACTGTGTGGATCGCCCCCCCCCCCACACACACATTCCCACACACGCACAAGCACACGCCAACTCCCCCCACACACACGCCAACTCCTCTCCGCGCACACACGCACGCACACACACACAGGTCGTCGCGCCCCCAGAGCGCACACACACCAACTCCCTCCCCCAACACACACACACACACACACAGGTCGTCGCGCTCCCAGTACTTTGTGTGGATTGGCCCTCTCCCTCCCCCCACCCCCCACACACATTCCCACACGCACACACGCGCACCAACTCCCTCCCCCAACACACACATACACCCATACGCACACACACAGGTCGTTGCGCCCCCAGAGCGCAGGTACTCTGTGTGGATCGGCCCCCTCCCTCTCCCTCCCCCCCCACCCCCCCACACACACATTCCCACACGCACACGCACCAACTCCCTCCCCCAACACACACACACACACACAGGTCGTCGCGCCCCCAGTCCTCTGTGTGGATCGGCCCTCTCCCTCCCCCCACACACCCCACACACCTTCCCACACGCACACACGCCAACTTCCCCCCCTCCCTTCACCCTCCACACACACACAGGTCGTCGCGCCCCCAGAGCGCAAGTGTGGACTCTGTGTGGATCGCCCCCCCCCCCCCCGCACACACACGCACACACTCCCACACGCACACACATTCCCACACGCACACGCACACACATTCACACACGCATACGAACACACAAATTCCCCCCAACACACACAGACACACACACACACGCACAGGTCGTCACGCCCCCAGAGCGCAAGTACTCGGTGTGGATCGGCCCCCTCCCCCCCCCCCCCCCGACACACATTTCCACAACGCACACGCCAACTCCCCCCCAAACACCTCCCCCCCCCCCCCCCCCCACACACACAGGTCGTCGCGTCCCCAGAGCGCAAGTACTCTGTGTGGATCGGCCCGCTCCCTCTCCCCCCCCTTCACACAACCAACCAACCAACCAACCAAGCGTTACATGAGGCCGTCCGCATGCACCGGCAATGCCTGTACTACTAACAGCAATACACCCCGGCAATTGTTACGAAGTCTGACCCGTGCACTGGGATGTCTTTCGAATAGCGGGTGGACCGACCAGCGCCTGAATCGAGTGGATAGTATCCTTGGTTGGGGGGGGTCTGGGGGGGGCTGCCACTCTGGCCAACCAACTTCAACTAGGGTTGCCACTCTGGCCAACCAACTACAACTTGGGTTGCCACTCTGGCCAACCAACTTCAACTTCAATCGCAGCGTATCATCTCCCCATGGGCCGATTAATTCCATGGGCGATAGTCGGGGTTGTCCGTCGTGCAATGTAAACGTCGCCGCAACTACTAGATCCGTTCGGCCGCGGCCTACTAGACTGAGTTTTCGTTGGGCAGGCCATGAGGACGTCGGATCAGCTCCTTGGACCGATGAACTCGATGCGCGACGGACGAAGGCAGGCGGGCCTGGGATAGGGGCTCGGTAGACGGGAAAGGGGGGTTTGGAAGGGGCGTGGGAGGGGTCAGATGAGGCATCGGGGGGGGGTCAGGTGAGGGTTCATCAGGGGTATCGGAGGAGACGTGGGAAGGATCAGGGGAGGCATGGGAGGGATCAGGGGGGGCGTGGGAGGATCAAAGGAGGCGTGGGAGGGATCGGAGGAGGCGTGGGAGGCGAGGGGGGAGAGGGAGGGGGGTTGGGAGGGGTCGGAGGAGGCGTGGGAGGCTAGGGGGGAGTGCGCGTGCGCGTGTGCGCTCACGGATGGGGGGGGGGGGGGTGAGGAGGGATTGCCAGCCTGGATTGCCAGCATGGGGTCAGCGTGCGCGGGGGGGCTGGGGAGGTGCATGGGCGGGGGTGCATGGGCCTGCATGGCGCGCACATGGGACGGCGAGCTCCATGTGGGGGTGAAAGCGTGGGTGGGTGGTCGACTGTGGGTGGGTGACGGTGGGGAAGAGTTGGACTGTGTAGTTTGGAGCGTGCCAGGGGGAGTGAAGGGTGCTGAAGGGGGGATCATGGCAAGGTGAGGTTCTCTGTGGTGCATGGTGTCGTGGCGCCGCAGTGGGTCGCGCCAAGAATCTGCTCGGCGTCAGGCGGTGGCGGGGCGGTCCATGATGCGGTCGACAGTCTGCCGAGGAGCTGTTCGGCGCTGGCGAGGGCATGGGACTGGCTCTGCGACAGGATAAGGATTGGGACTGTGGAAGAGGTTGCTCGGCTCGCTGAGGCTGCCCCCTTCGGGCGGTGACGATGGTGGATAGTCCAGGTGGGCCGCAGTACATAGGCGGCAGTCGACGGGGGGGGCGGGGCGATGAGGGGGGATGGGCGACGGCGACTCACATGGGCCGACCGCCGTGACTCGCGACCGCAGGGAGTGGGCCGCCCAGGGAGTGGGCCGCCCAGGGAGTACACACACACACACACACACACACACACACACACACACACGCCAACTCCCTCCCCCCCCCCCCCCCCCACACACACAGGTCGTCGCGCCCCAAGAGCGCAAGTACTCTGTGGGATTGGCCTCCTGCCCCTCCCCCCCTTACACCCGCACCCCACCCCCACCCCACCCCACACAAACACACAGGTCGTCGCGCCCCCAGAGCGCAAGTACTCGGTGTGGATCGGCGGCTCGATCCTCGCGTCGCTCACCACGTTCCAGCAGATGTGGATCTCCAAGGCGGAGTACGAGGAGAGCGGGCCGTCGATCGTGCACCGCAAGTGCTTCTAAGCGGGCACACTGCCGCTCAGCGGGCACGCTGCCGCCCCCCGATCGGATTTGCCACACGTCCGAGAGGATCGCCAGATCCGTCCGGGGTCTGTCAATCATGCACCGCAAGTGCTTCTAAGCACTCAGCGGGCACGCTGCCGCCCCCCGATCGGATTCGCCACACGTCCGAGAGGATTGCCAGATCCGGAGTCCGCCAATCGTGCACCGCACGCCGGGCTCTCGCTCCGGTTGGATTCGCCGCGTCCGAGGCAATCGCCAGACCCAAGCGGCTCGCCATCGGGAGGTCCAGCAGGTTCGCGATAGCAACATCCGAGAGGGTCGCCACACGTTTTTAACACAAACTTAATACCCTAACAAGTGCCGCGGTGGTGTGCGCCTCGCGGTGCGCCACACGCGCACCGGGGGCAGGCTGCTGCCTAGTAGGCCTGGCAGTGACGCAGGAACAGTAGGGGGGCGCACGGGGGCGGTGCGGGTGGTCTTGTGTCTGTGTGCGTCGACCAGCTTTTGCCGGCTGCGCAGCTCTGACGTGCCCGACGCCCCCCTGCGCCCCCACCAACTCGGTTGAGGACGTGTTGTTATCGGGCCGAGCATATGACTCGGACCTTGAAAGGCAGCGCGAGCGACTCTGGTACCTGTTACAACTGTGCAGTTTTGTACAACAATGAACGATCGGAGAGGGTTGCTCGCAGCGAGAGAGCTGTTTGCTGGCTGCTCGCAGAGATGGCTGCTCGCAGGCCGACAGCCCTGCGGCTGCCAAGCCACGTCCGCAATCCACGAGTGCAGTGGGAGACGTACAGGTTGTGACTGGCCAGACTCGGCCTGTCACATCTCTTCAATCGGAGGAGAGCCAGGTGAGTTCCCGCTCTACCCTCCAACCAGAGAGGGATTTTAAGGATCTTAAGATCTTGTCAGGCCACTGGCTGGACATGTCATGTAGCACCTTTCGTGCTTACTCCTCACTGGACATGCGCAAGGGTAGCTGTTGCACAGCTGGTGGCTGTGGTTGTGTTTGCCAGGGGGCAAGGTCCCAGGGAGATGCAGAGTTGAGCATTGGAGCAGAGAGCGGCTGAGAAAGAGCACAGCGGCGAGGCCCTCTTGATGCGAGGCTTCGAGGATCTTGATGTTGGGACGGCTTGGGCCGTGTGGCGCAGAATTGAGCCCGCAGTCAGAGCAGAGAGCAGCCGGGGAAGCAAGGCACCACGACCAACGTCCATCGGATTTTGCACCAATTAATTAATTGCGCAGAGTGTGAAATGGCGTGTGAAATGGGTAATGGGCATGCAAAATGGGTATGCAACGCCGTCAGCCGCAGTTGTTTGCTTGCTACGCGTGCTCGCTCTATCACAGTTGGGTGCCTGCTCTCTCAATCAGTTTGGCAATTTTCTAGGTGACGCTTGCTCTCTATATCAGTCGGACGCTTGCTTGCTCACTCCATCGCATATGTCCGTGCACCGTGGGGTCCGAGAAAGTACGGACGGTGCCTCTGAGCAACGCCCGGGAGGCAGCCGCCGAAGCCCTCTTGGACCGAGCAGTATGCTAACGTATGTGCGTGCACTAGGTGCGTGCACTTAGTGCGTGTAATAAGTGTGAGGCCACACAAAAACTAGGTGCGTAGGTGCGTGCACCAGGTGCGTGCACTAGGTGAGGCCACACAGAAACTAGGTGCGTAGGTGCGTGCACTAGGTGTGAGGCCACACAAAACTTGGGTACCACTAAACTAGCAGGGGCATCGGCCGCCCCGTCTGCACACCGGGAAACACGGCCGGGTCTCGTTGCGGATCTTGGTTGGGGAGGGGGAAGGGCGCCCATGCCCGATATATGTTTCTTTATACTGTGGACTGAGTAAAAGGTGAAAACCGGCGCCTGACCGTGGCAATACTATATTAAACAGGGTTTATGTTAAATAAAGGTTGGGTTATAAGGTCAGGACGACGGAAGCGAGGGATCGCTCGCGTCAACCGAAGGCACGGTGGGCGCCTCTCCCCGCGCGCGCGCCCAACGCGCGCCGGGAGTAGCCGGACGTCTCCGACCTCTCCTCGAGAGTGCACAGAACACAGAGACATAGAGAGAAGTAAGTTATGAACAGAGCGGCGCCGCAAGTTAAGGGAGGGGCACGGCACAAATGGTGGAGCCGTCGTGAACGCCAGGGTTGCGGCCTCAGCGTCGGTGACCACAACCCTTCCACATTCCCAACCCCTGAGGCGGCGCATTTACTTGCGCAGATCAGGCAGCGCCTCAGGCGCTCCGACCGCCTCAGGCGCCATCCCGACCGCCTTAGGCGCCCAACACCGCCTGAGGCGCCACCCCGACCGCCTCAGGCGTTACGACCGCATTCGCTTGCGCGGATCAGAGGTGCGCCGCCTCAGGCGTTGGGAATGTGGTCGGGCCGCCGCTGCCCTCCCACAATCTCAACGTCTGAGGCGCGCAAGTGAAGGTCGTCATAACGTCCGAGGCGGTTGGGGGTGCGCCTCAGGCGTTGGTGATGCGCCTCAGGCGGTTGGGGGTGCGCCACAGGCGGTCGGGGTGACGCATAAGGCGGCGCCTCAAGCGCACAGGGGTGCGCCTCAGGGGCGCCTCAAGCGGTCGGAGCGCCTGCGGCGCCGCCTGATCCGCACAAGTGAAGGCGTCGCCTCTCAGGCGCAGCCTCTGGCGTTGGAATGTGGCAGCGCCGGGGCTAGCACACAAAGCAGCACCTGAGGCGGCGCCTCAGGCGTCCCATTCCATGGCGCGGATCAGGCGGCGCCTCAGGCGCTCCGACCGCCCGAGGCGCCGCCTGAGGCGCACGCCTGATCACCTCAGGCGTCGCCTCAGGCGTTATCCAAACCGCCTCAGGTGCCACCCCGACCGCCACAGGCGCCCACCATCGCCTGAGGCGCACCCCGGACCGTCTCAGGCGTTATGACCGCATTCCATGGCGCGGATCAGACGTTGGGATTTTGGTAGGGTGAAGGCGTCGCCTCTCAGGCACCGCCTCTGGCGTTGTGAATGTGGCAGCGCCGGGGCTAGCACATGGAGCAGCACCCCGAGGCGGCGCCTCAGGCGGTCGGAGCGCCTGAAGCACCGCCTGATCCGCGAGTGAAGGCGTCGCCTCTCAGGCGCCGCCTCTGGCGTTGGGAATGTGGCAGCGCCTGGGCTATAGCCCTGCAGGGTCGGGTCTAGCACACGGAGCAGCACCCCGCGTTGGTCTCCTTCTCAAACGCGTCCATCACGCCCGACTTCTCCACCTCTTGCAGCCGCGTGAGCAGCACCGCCATTGCCGGCCGGTCGCTCGGGTCCTGTGTGTGTGTGTGTGTGTGGTGAGGGGTGTGTGCGTGTGTGGTGTGTGCGTGAGCGTGTGTGCGCATGAGCGCGTGTGTGTGTGTGTGTGTGTGCTTGTATGTGCGAGCGTGGGCGTGTGAGCGTATGTGAGAGGGAGTGTGTGAGCAGGTGTGCGTGCATGTGTGAGCGGGTGAGCGTTGGAGTGTGTGCCCCCCCCCCCCCCCCCGCGACCACCGACACATCTAACGCCCACGCTCTTGAGCTCCCCCCAACCCCAGATTTTAGGCCTTGGTAGGCTGGCGTGCTGCGTGGCCTTGCGGGCTCTCCCAGTAGAGCCTCCCTAGACGTGAAGTCTAGGCCTTCAACTCACGCCCCAGGGTCCTCCGGGCGCGTACATGTAAAACCTGCAAACCCACGTTTAGCCCCCCCCCCCCCCCCGCCAGGCACCCAACGCATGCAAGCCAAAGCCACCCACCTGCATGGCGCGACCAGTTGTACTAGAGCTGATGATGGATTTTACAGTCGTGTGTTGCGCACCTACTGGCAGCTTATTCGATCCTGCTCGGCGTATAGTGCCCGAGCACTACAGACGGGTGGCTGGCTACTGGAGAGCTCGTGAGATGGACACGGTCAATGTGTGTCCGCTCAGTGGACTAGCCAGCGCGGGTGCTACCTGCATGCCCCAGGGATTCAGTGCGCAAGCACACGTATAATATGTCTTCTCACACCTTGATCATGCAAAACGATGCAGAAATAAATACCTTAGTGACACGCTCATTTGCGGATACGGTTGGGGGTAGGGGCAGCAGCATGGGCTCAAACCCACACATGGATGAATTCACCCCCGGTCCTTATACGCCATGACAGACTGTGACATCGACACAGTGACCCCAACAAGACTGTGACATCGACCGCACCTGCGACCACGCGTCGTTGATGATCGCCTGAATCGACGCGGGCAGGTTGTTGTTCATGGGCGGGCGGTAGCCGTCCGACACCTGCGCAGTGTGGACAGTGTGAACAGTGTGAACGGTGTGAATGCAGAGGGTGGCGCGTGAACACAGGGAAAGGCAGAAGGGTTGTAGGACAGGAGCCGCGTTGGTGATAGCCTGGATCGACGGGCAGGTTGTTGTTCAGCGGGCGGGCGGTAGCCGTCATAACACCTGCGCAAGTGTGAACAGTGTCATCGTCGTCGTTTGCATAACACAACGGGAGCGCCTAGACCCTGAGTAAAAACACAGACCCAAAGCTACTTCTACAGCCAGCGAGGCGCACACCAAACCCCCCAGCACAGTCCCCCGTCGTGACGAACCGCAAAGAAATACTTCCCACACGGTTCTGAGAGCCAGGTGCGGGAATGCGAGCCCATGTCCACACTCGACAATCACTGAGGCGGCACGCCCCTAACTCGTTCCCACTTCAACTCCTCCGCCACCCCCAGGGCCCCACACGGCCCGGGGTGCCTCAGCACCATCCCTCTCCCCCCCCTGACAAAAGTAGCATTGCCCCCCGCTGGAGGGTTGCGTCGCGTAAGCGGGTCCTGCAAAGGGGCAAAACCCGTGCCAGAAAAAGTCAGGGACCCTCAAGCCAAAAAACACCCCGGTCTGCATGGAAAACCCCGGGGAGTACACACACATATAGTTAGGCTCCTCCCCACACAAAATCACTGGACATGGTTGGATACTCGCATATCCCGCCAATTTGGCAGCAAGCACCGCCGCACACCCCGGAGGGTGTGGGCAGTTAAAGACAAACCCCCCTCTCGCAGGAGGGAGCGCGGCCAAGACGTGGCCCCCCAAAAAAGGAAAAGCCGGGCCGCAACCTCTAACGTTCAAGGGGATTTCTAACTGGGATTTCAACCAGCACACAGGACTTGAAACCTGCCACCCTTAACCTGGCTCTGGGCACATGCCCACCCCTTTGAGTTGCACCGAGCACGACTTTGAGTTTGTCGCAGGCCCCCCTCTTGGGGGGAGGCACAGAAGGACTCGGTGAGGGGCACATCCTCACTAAAATTAGTTAGGGGAGGAACAGGACAGGGGGGGCATGTGCCCACCCCCCTCTGAACAGGCCGGGCCTGCACCAACAAAAACATAAAAAGTATGGGACGGGCGAGAACTGGGCCGGGTATCGCGGGAGGGCGGGGGAGGGGGGGGAGAGTTGGGAGGCTCACCATGCTACAGGGCCGCCCGTGCGGACCGCACCTAGCCTAGACGACGTGACGCGTGACTCTCTCGTGAGCCCATGCGTGAGTTTTCCCGTGGTCGGCGACACCCCAGGGGTCATGCTTGAACAGTGTGAACAGTGTGAACAGTGTGAACGCGGCAGAAGGGTGGCGCGTGAAGACAGGGAGAGAGGCAGAAGGGTTGCGGGGCAGACGCCGAGCTGAGTATCGCCTGGATCGACGCAGGCAGGTTGTTGTTCAGCGGGCGGGCGGTGGCTGTACGACACCTGCGCAAGTGTGAACAGTGTGAACGGTGTGAACAGTGTGAACGTGGC
Source organism: Chlamydomonas sp. UWO 241 (assembly GCA_016618255.1). Taxonomy (NCBI): domain Eukaryota; kingdom Viridiplantae; phylum Chlorophyta; class Chlorophyceae; order Chlamydomonadales; family Chlamydomonadaceae; genus Chlamydomonas; species Chlamydomonas priscui. The sequence goes on along the minus strand of VFSX01000078.1, from coordinate 434,485 downwards.
AGAAGGGTGGCGCATGAACACAGGGAGAGAGACGGAGGGGTTGCAGGGCAGGCGTCACATTGAGTATTGCCTGGATCGGCGCGGGCAGGTTGTTGTTCAGCGGGCGGGCGATGGCTGTCACGGCACCTGTGCGGGCGCAGAAGAAGAATGAGTGGGTTGAGAGACACGAGAAACAAGAAGACACGGGGTGAGAGGTGCGAGATTTGGCGCCAGTTTTGTGCCAGACCCTAAAAGGGTGTTGGTTTACCTTGGGACGCGTACGCCTCGATCTCCTGCGCCGTGCCCTCTCGTGCGCCGACGCTAAGACCCCAACCCCAAAACGCTGAACCCCCGCCCCCGAAAACGCTAGCTCCGGAAACCCCCAAAACCCCGGACCAACCTTGGACGCATACGCCTTGATCTCCTGCGCCGTGCCCTCTCGTGCGCCGACGCTAAGATCCCAACCCCAACACGCTGGACCCCAGACCCAAAAACGCTAGCCCCGGAACCCCCCCAAACCCCGGACCAACCTTGGACGCGCACGCCTAAATCCCCGGCTCCGTGCCCTCTTGTGTGCGGACGCTAAGATCCCTGAACGCTCGACCCGAAAACGCTAGCCCCGAACCCCCCCAAACCCCAGACAAACCTTGGACGCGCACGCCTAAATCCCCGGCTCCGTGCCCTCTTGTGTGCGGACGCTAAGATCCCTGAACCCTCCACCCGAAAACGCTAGCCCCGGAAACCCCCAGACCCCAGACCAACCTTGGACGCGTACGCCTCGGTCTCTTGCTCCGTGCCCTCTTGTGCGCCAACGCTAAGACCCCTGAGACCCCAACCCGAAAACGCTGAACCCTCCACACGAACACGCTAGCCCTGAAAACCCCCAAACCCCAGACCCTTGGACGCGCACGCCTCAATCCCCGGCTCCGTGCCTTCTTGTGCCTGGACGCTAAGACCCCTCAACCCTCCACCCATAAACGCTAGCCCCGGAAACCCCCAAACCCCAAACCCCGAACCAACCTTGGACGCGTACGCCTCAATCTCCTGCTCCGTGCCCTTGTTCGTGATTGCAAACACCATCATGTACTTGTGGAGCAGCTCGTACATAATGACGGCAAAGCTGCGTGCGTGTGTGCGCGCGTGTGTGAGCGTGTGTGTGTGTGTGTGTGTGTGTGTGCGCGCGCGGTCGATTTTACAGTCTGTTGGACATCTGTGTCTGTCTGTGTGTGTGTGGTCGATTTTACAGTCCGTCGGACGCCTTTGATGGCGAATGATAGCATGTGGTGGCGTATGCTGTGTGTGTGTGTGTGTGTACGCGCGCGTGCTAGCGCACATATCGGCATGGACTTCTGGACTTGCGCAGCAGCGTCGTTCATGATGGCAGCGAAGCTGCGTTGGAATTCGGGTCGAGGCGCGAGAGGGGTGAGGGGTGAGAGGAACTGAAAGCTGTGTGTCGCAGTGGTTCCGCTAAGGATGATAGGGAAATGATGGCTCAACCCGAGCCTCGCGGCTCACTTCCTCCATCTCTACACATCAGAGGACGTATTTTGCGAAATGGTGTGAAGAACGGGCCGATTTCACACTTTTTGGGTCAAAACTCGCGAAAAATCGACCCGCAGCGCCAGCCCAGACCAGCCAATCTCAACCCGGTGTTGCAGGTTTGCGGGTTGCGGGCTGGCCAACGCTGGTGTGCCGTGAGGGGCTGATCGAGCGGAGGGCGGGCGGGCAGGCGGGCGGACGGGAGGGAGGGATATTTAGGTCACCTGAACACGTCGACCTTCTCGTTGTAGTGCTCGCTGCGGTACATCTCGGGCGCCATGTGTACATGAGGGTGCGCGTCTTACGCATCTTTAGGGTTTGTGGGTTTGGGGTCGACGCCAAGGTCACGCCAAGATCACACCTGAACACGTCGACCTTTTCGTTGTAGTGCTCGCTGCGGTACATCTCGGGCGCCATATACATGAGGGTGCCCGTCTTGCCGGACAGGTGGGGCTGGCTCGCAGCGTCCTTGCAGCAAGTGGTGGCCCTCGACGCCTGAACGCAGGTGCGTGCGTGTGTGCGTGTGTGTGTGGTCGATTTTACAGTCCGTCGGACGCCTTTGATGGCGTGTGTGCATGTGCGTAAGTGCATGTGCGTGTGTGCATGTGCGTGTGCATGTGCGTGTGCATGTGTGTGCATGTGTGTGCGTGTGCATGTGTGTGCGTGTGCATGTGTGTGCATGTGCGTGTGTGCATGTGCATGTGTGCATGTGCGTGTGTATATGTGTGTATGTGTCACACCCTGCTAGGTGTTTGCGTGTGTGTGCGTGTGTGTGTGTGTGTGTTGCAATGCTTTTATGTTCAGGAGTTTTGATGAATTGTCCCACAGCCAGATTTTGCTTTGACCGTGTTACCTGTTGACCTCGCGCTGACCGTTTTTTCTTATGCATATGCATTTCGAAGGCTCTTGACGAGCTCTGCCTGCCGGGCTTGTCAGGCTACCAATCCACTGAATGGGTTGAACTGTGTTTAAGGTCAAAGTACAGCCAGAAAACAGCCAAATGGCTGTGTAGAGCCAAAAAGGACATCACTGGTGTGGTGGTCGATTTTACAGTCCGTCGGACGCCTTTGATGGCGCATTGGACACTAGGAAAGAGGCCAAAAGCTGTCAAAATTATATCCCTATTGGTGGGCCTGAAGCCAGTCTGCAGCGAGGGCTCTGGCGGCGCGCTCGGGATGCCCTTGACGACCGCGCTGAGGCTGCGCTGTCGACTCTCTCTCTCTCTACACACACACACACACACGCACACACACGCACCTTGAGATCGTCGATCGAGGTCCGGTGAACCGCGAGCGGAAGCGAAGAGTGCGGCGGCGGCGCGCTCGGGATGCCTTCGACGACCGCGCTGAGGCTGCGCCGTACACCCTCTCTCCCTCTACACACACACACACACACGCACACACACGCACTTCCACACCCACCCACCCACCCACACCCACACCCACACACGCAGACACACGTACCTTGAGGTCGTCGATCGAGGTCCGGTGAACCGAGACCAGCAGCGAGGGAACTGGCGGAGCGCTTGGGATGCCTTTGACGGCCGCGCTGAGGCTGCGCCGTGCACTCTCTCTCCCCCTCTACACACACACGCGCACACACATATACACACGTACACACACAACCACACACACACACACACGCACACACGCACCCTGAGATCGTCGATCGAGATCCGGGGAACCGAGAGCGGAAGCGAAGAGTGCGGCGGCGGCGCGCTCGGGATGCCCTCGACGACCGCGCTGAGGCTGCGCTGTCGACCCTCTCTCCCCCTCTACACACACACACACACACACACACATGCAGACACGCACCTTGAGATCGTCGGTCGAGATCCGGGGAACCAAGAGCGGAAGCGAAGAGCGCGGCGGTGGCGCGCTCGGGATGCCCTCACAACGACCGCGCTGAGGCTGCGCTATCGACTCACTCTCCCTCTACTCACACACACACACACACACACGCACATACACATGCACACACACACACGCACCCTGAAATCGTCGATCAAGATCCGGAGAACCGAGAGCGGGAGCGAAGAGTGCAGCGGTGGCGCGCTATGGATGCCCTCGACGACCGCGCTGAGGCTGCGCTGTCGACTCTCTCGCCCTCTACACACCCACACACCCACACACGCACATACATATGCACACACACACACACGCACACACACGCACCCTGAAATCGTCGATCAAGATCCGGAGAACCGAGAGCGGGAGCGAAGAGTGCAGCGGCGGCGCGCTATGGATGCCCTCAACGACCGCGCTGAGGCTGCGCTGTCGACTCTCTCGCCCACTACACACACAAACACAAACACACACACACACGCACACACGCACCCTGAGATCGTCGATCGAGATCCGGTGAACCGCGAGCGGAAGCGAAGAGTGCGGCGGCGGCGCGCTCGGGATGCCCTCAACGACCGCGCTGAGGTTACGCGGCGTATCGCGTATGGCCTCGGATGTGCCTGGGGCGGAGACCGAGGGCTCGCTGGGCGTGGGCAGAGAGAATGCGACAGCGAGGGACTTGTGGCTGTTCATGCGCTTGATTGACCGGATGGCCTGCAGCGTGTGCGTGTGTGTGTGTGTGTGTGAGTGCGTGTGTGTGTGTGAGTGCGTGTGTGTGTGTGAGTGCGTGCGTGTCTCTCTCTCTCTGCGTGTGTGCACATCTCTCTCGCACTCTCTCCCTCTGTGTGTGTGTGTGTGTGTGTGCATGCGTGCTTGTGTTTGCGTGTGTGTGTGTGTGTGTGCGTGTGTGTCGGTCGGGGCGGAGACCGACGGCGCGCTGGGCGTGGGCAGTGAAAGTGCAACGGCGAGGGACTTGTGGCTGTTCATGCGCTTGATCGACCGGATGGCCTGCAGGCGTGTGTGTGTGTGTGTGTGAGTGCGTGCGTCTCTCTCTCTCTCTCTCTGCGTGTGTGTACATCTCTCTCGTACTCTCCCTGTGTGTGTGCGTGTGTGTGCGTCCATGCGTGCGTGTGTGTTTGCGTGTGCACGTGTGTGTGTGTGTGTGTGTGTGTGTTACATCGCTCGGTCGTTTCTGCGCTCGACGAAGTGTCGACGCTGTTGAGGGTCCCTAAACCCCACAGGGTTGAGTGCTTAGGGTTAAGGGTGGAGTGCCTGGGGTTCAGGTTCACACACACACACACACACACACACCTCCATATTCTGTAGCGCTACTTTAGGGTTTAGGGTTTAGGGTTTACAGCTTGGGGTTGGGGTGAACACCCACATACCCACACACCCACACCCACACACGCCCACACGCCCGCCCACACGCACGCACACACACGCACACAAGGCGCACCTCCACGTTCCATCGGTCGGTCGTTTCTGCGCTCGACGACGCGTCAGACGAGCGGTTGAGCGACTGCGCCCGCTGCTTGTTCCACCTCTGGTGGACGAGCGCGACGAGACCAAAGTCCTGCGCGTGGAGGGGGGAGGTGTGTGTGTGTGTGTGTGTGTGTGTGTGTGTCAGACCCTGCTATGTGTGTGTGTGTGTGTGTGTGTGGTGGTGCGTGTGTGTGTGTGGGGCGACGAGACCAAAGTCCTGCGCGTGTAGGGGTGTGTGGAGGGTGGTGGTGGTGTGTGTGGGGGGGGGAGGGTGCAACGCGACCAAAGTCCTGTGCGTGTAGGGGGGAGGGTGCGTGTGTAGGTGGGGGGGTGGGGTGGGGTGGGGCGTGACGCGAGCAAAGTCCTGCGCGTGTAGGGGGGAGGGGTGCGTGCGTGTGTGTGTGTGTGTGTGGTGTGTGTGTGGGGGCGACGAGACCAAAGTCCTGTGCGTGCAGGGGGGAGGGGTGCGTGCGTTGGTGGGTGGGTGGGGCGGTGTATGTGCGTTTGTGTGTGTGGGGGGGGGGAGGGCGCGACGAGACCAAAGTCCTGTGCGTGTAGGGGGGAGGGGTGCGTGCGTGTGGGGCGGTGTGTGTGTGTGGGGGGTGCGCGCGTGTGTGTGTGTGTGTGTGTGGGCGACGAGACAAAATTCCTGCGCATGTAGGGGGGAGGTGTGTGTGTGTGTGTGTGGAGGGGGGGGGGCGCAAGCAGACCAAAGTCCTGTGCGTGTATGGATTAGGGGTGCGTGCGTGTGCGTGTGCGTGTGTGTGTGTGGTGGTGGTGGACGAGCGCAACGAGACCAAAGTCCTGCGCGTGTGTGGGGGAGGGGTGCGTGCGTGTGTGTGGTGGGTGGGTGCGGTGGAGAGGGGTGCGACGATTCAAAGTCCTGCGCGTATAGGGGGGAGGCGTGTGTGTGTGTGTGTGGGGCACGCGGGACCAAAGTCCTGTGTAGGGGGGAGGGGTGCGTGTGTGTGGGTGGCGGGCAGCGGTGTGTGTGTGTGTGTGGGGCGGTGCGACGAGACCAAAGTCCTGTGCGTGCAGGGTGGAGGGGTGCGTGTGTGTGTGTGG
>VFSX01000078.1:426059-427833 GCA_016618255.1 Chlamydomonas sp. UWO 241 | reverse complement strand
GGGGGGGTATACCGTGCTGGGCGGGGCGCAGGATTACGGTGCGCGCGTACACACACACACACACAGCTCGGCTCTTGTTGCTGGGGCGCAGTATTACGGTGCACACACACACACAAACACACACACACACAAAGCTCGGCTATTGTTGCTGGGGCGTAGGATTACGGAGCGTGATTGGAATACAGGATTGGGGTTTGGGGTTCAGGGATTAAGGGGTTAGGGTTCAGGGCGTAGGATCGTTTAGCAAAACCGCAACCGCAAACCCTGGATTGGAATACAGGATTGGGGCGGTGCGTTTTCTGGCACTGGGGGCACTCACCGCGAGCTTTGCGCGCGAGTCTGGGCCGCTCGTCGAGGTGATGAGGATGTTCTCTAGCTTGAGGTCGCGGTGGATGACGAGCGGCTGCAGGGTGTGTGTGTGTGTGTGCGTCTCCCTCCATCTCTCTCTCCATCTGTCTCTCTCTCCCTCTCTCTCTCCCTCTCTCTCTTCCTCCTTTTTCCTCTCTCCCTCCTTCTCTCCCTCTCTCCCTCCCTCTCTCTCTCTTTCTCTCTCTTCTTCTCTCCCTCACTCTCCCCCTGTCTCTTCCTCTCTCTCTCCCTCCATCTGTCCCCCTCCCGCTGTCTCCTTTCCTCTCTCTCTCCCTCCATCTGTCTCTCTGCCTCTCTCTCTCTCTCTCTCTCTCTCCCTCTCTCCCTCTCTCTCCGTCTCTCCCTCTCGCTTTTCCTCTCTCTCCCTCCATCTGTCTCTCCCCTCACTCTTTTCTTCTCTCCCCCTCTGCCTATCTCTCACTCACCTTTGCTTTGTGGATGTACGCGAGTGCTGCCGCAATGTCGATGCACCAGCGCAGCGCAACCGGCAGCGTGTACACATTCTGTGCAGTGTGTGTGTGTGTGGGGTGTGTGTGCGTGTGTGTGCGCGTGTGTGTGGTGGTGGGGAGGGGGGCAATGCGTGTGTGTGTGTGGGGGGGGGGGCATGAGTGTGTGTGTGTGTGTGCAGCAGCGCAGCGCCGCCGGCAGCGTGCACACGCTCTGCGCAGTGTGTGTGTGTGTGTGCGTGTGTGTGTGTGTGCGCATGTGGGCATGCCTGCAAGGGTGTATATATGTATGTATGTATGTATGTGTGTGTGTGTGTGTGTGTCGCGAGTGCTGTGCGTGTGTATGTGTGTGTGTGTGCGTGCAAGTGTGTGTGTGTGAGTGTGAGTGTGTGTGTGTGGCGCAAGTGTTGTGCATGTGTGTGATGCGGACTCCCCGCACACGCACCCACCGCACTCCCCCGCACTGGTTCTGGTTCCCCTCCTATGCCCCCCCCCCATGCACACACACACACACACACGCCCTCCATTCCAGACTGTTACCTTTTTTCTTTCCTTCTTTCATCAACAACAACAACAACAACACACTTTCACACACATACATCAACACGCCCACACAACTCGCTTACACACACAAGCTCACACGCACACACACACACACATGCACACACAAACACGCCCACACAACTCGCTTACACACACAAGCTGACATATATACACATAAACACGCACACACACACACACGCACACACACACACACACACACGCCGTACCGAGTGCGGCTCCCGCAGCTGCTTCATCACCGTGGCCTTGATTGTGCCTCCCGCCACGAACTCAGACACTAGGAAAATTGACTCGACCTGCGATTGTTGCTGTTGCTGTGAGTTGTTGCATTTTATTTTTGCAAATTGTTGCATGTTGTTGCGATTTGTGAGAGTTGCTGCGTGTTGTTCTGGTTGTTG